>JAODAL010032080.1:0-47490 GCA_025379985.1 Phyllomedusa bahiana | reverse complement strand
TTTTTTTCACTTTGGCGCAGGGGCCGTTTGTTGTTTGAGCCCCCCCTTGCAGGTTAAATTTGAATCCAGAAAATTTTGTAGTCACCACAGGTTTTTGATAGGTCCCAAAAAACCCCCTTTTTATTACCCTTTAATTTCAGTTTACGTGTTTTTTTCACTTTGGGGAGGGGGGGCCCCAAGGTTTTTTTGATAGGCCACCTTGCATTTTAAATTTGAATCCACCCAATTTTTTGTAGTAACACAGGTAAATTTTGGATGGGGGTTGGCAAAAATACCTTTTATTATCCGTATACTTTTTCAGATACGTGTTTTTTTTCCACTTTTCCCCAGTCCGCTTTTTGATAAAAGGTTTCCTTGATTTAAAATTTAAACCCAGAAATTTTTGTAGTCAAAAAGGGTTTTTTGGATAGGTCCCAAAAAAATTTACTTTTAAATTTTTTTTCTGTATACATTTCAAAATTTTGTTTTTTCCCATTTTTTCCCCAAACCCAAGCTTTGTTGTTTGAGGTAATTGCAGTTAAATTTGAATCCAGCGGTCCCCCACATGTGTTGTTTAGGTGCCAAAAATACCTTTTATTATGGTATACATTTCAGATACTGTTTTTTTCATTTGGCGGGGGCCCCCTTTGTTGATAGACCCACCTTGCAGTTAAATTTGAATCCAGCAATTTTTTTTGTCCCCCCAGGGGTATTGATAGGTGCCAAAAAACCTTTTTTACCCGTTTTAAAAATTTTGATACGGGGTTTTTTTCACTTTTGCCCAGTCCAGCTTTGTTGTTTAGAGGAAACTTGCATTTAAAATTTTGGGGAATCCAGCAATTTTGTAGTCCCCCACAGGTGTTTTGTTTGGGTTTCCCAAAAAAATACCTTTTATTACCCGTATAAAATTTCAGATAGGGGGGTTTTTTACTTTGGGGGCAGGCCAGTTTGTTGAAAATAGCCCCTTGCTTTTAAAAAATTTGAATCCAGAAATTTTTTGTGTATTTCAGGGGGATTGATAGGTGAAAAAAAATCCCTTTTATTACCCTGTATACATTTCGATACGGGTTTTTTTCCTTTGGGCAGGCCGGGTTTTTTTGATAGAGCCCCTTGCATTTAAAATTGAACCCAGAAATTTTTGTAGAAAACCAAGGTGAAATTGAAGGTCCCCAAAGTATACTTTTCAGTTACGGGGTTTTTTTTCACTTTGGCGTGGCCGGGTTTTTGTTGATAGGGGGTACCTTGCATTTAAATTTAAATCCGGGCAATTTTGTAGTCACCACAGGGGATTGTAGTTGGCAAAAATCCCTTTTTATTATCCGTTTTACTTTTTCAGATAGGTTTTTTTTTCCTTTTGCCCAGTCCAGCTTTGTTGATAGAGGAAACCTTTGGGCATTTAAAATTTAAAATACGCAATTTTTTTTGTTTTGAGGGATTTGAGAAAAAAGCTGTGATTTGCCGTCTTTTAATAAGGATTTCCCCAAAACTTTTTCCATAGAGGGTGGTAGGACGGGGAGGTAGGGGTAGAGAGAGGTTTTCCCTTCCATGCTGGGGGACAACAGGGAAAGCCAGGGGGATTGCCCGGTTGCGGGGCCGTCAGGCCTGTCTTCGCTGGGTCAGGGCCCTGTGAATCTCGTAAACGAACCCGTGTCGCTAAATTTTTCTTCCGTGGTTAATGCAACCCGCATCCGCAGTCTTACTTCCTCGTCCTCCCAGTCACGGCCACAAAAAGTCATATTTAGCATTTATCAGCTCCCCTTCCCAAAATGAAGCGAAGGCAGCCCCAAAAGTCAAACCCCTGTACCCACCAAATGTGGTTTAAACCATTTTTGAAAACCTTTTTTGAAAGACAAAAATTTTCGGTTGGGGTCAGAAGAAAGGGATGTTAAAGATCAAGAGGCCAAAGGGGGATTTATTTTTTTGCTTGACCCCAGTTACAGATGCCTTTAGAGGGGAGAAGGAAGCCCGGGCAACCGGCAAAAATCCCGGGGGGGGCGGCAAAAGGTTTCATTCCTTTGCTTGTGGCCCGCTCCTGGATGAAGAATGGGCAGGACACGAAAATACCCGTGTTGTTGGGTGATGATGATGCATTTCCCATCCTGGGCACCTGGACCGCCTTTTTTATTTGGGGTGCGGCCCGTTTACACTGCCTTCTACATTCTTAAAGTGGGTTTTGATAAAAAGGGAAATTTTGTCAAAAACACTGGTTTTGCCCCATAATTTTTTTTGGAGCCTGTGAATTAAATTTTTTATATGAATTCATGAAAAAAATGGAATTTTTTCCCTTTCATCATAAAAAATTGGGTTTTTAGTTTCAAATCCCTTTTTTACTCGCCCTTTCGGACCAAAAGTGGGGCTTTTTTAGCAGAATTTGGGTTGGAGCGCTTTTATCAATGGAGAGGAGGGAAAACGATGGGGGGAGTGGGGCAGGACGGGTCCCCCCTCAAAAAGGGGGGAGGACGGTCGCAGAAGTCCGCTGATATGATTCCGCCACCACGGTCCAGCTGAAACCCCGCACCTCGCTTATTCGCCGTCAAAAAGGTTCCCAGACCTCCTCAAGCCTGGGCCTCTTTGAGCAAGCCTCAGTATTCACCCAGTAATGTCATATGCCCGCCTTTGCCGTAAACGCATAAGTAGAGGCAAGAATCTTAGGTGTTTTTAACCACCACCAACAAGTCTAGTTTCTATCGACATGCAGCGAATGACATGAGTTTGAAATGGAGGCAACACTTGGCCAAAAAAGGCCCAGATAGCCGAACGCCGGGGCCCCCCTCCCTTTTATTTTCCAACCACTGTCAGCGACCTCTCTGGTCTCCCCTCCTCCTCCTCCTCCGCCCACCACCAAGCTGCGTTCCTCAGCTGCCCAAGTCTCTCATGATTCCATCTGATCAGGGATTCAGCCCTCCGCTTCACCTCCAACCGTCCCGGCCCGGTACCACGCAGCACCACCAGAGACCCATCCTCACCGGCCCTTCCTCCTCCCGCCAGGTTGATGACCTGCATGCCGTACATGGCCAGTCTAGCAGGCAGCCTTCTGTCTTAGCAGGTTTGGAGCAGAAGAAACACTTTAACCCAAGCCATCCCAAAGCCAAACAGTCTGTAATGTCGGCATTGCCAAGGCCCATTTGGCCTTGGAAATGTTGCCTTTCCGTCTAGATTGACAGAGTGGGTTCCGCCAGCGGTTCATGGCCCTTGCCTGCCTCCCAATACCAGATGCATGACTGCAGGCATTTCTTTGCCCAGAAAAGCCAGTCCTCGCCCTGGCCGCTCACGGTGTCATACTAAAATTTCAAAGCGACGTTGTCTGCATCTGTGTCCGGGCTGAGAGTCAATTTGACCACCACACATGGAACTAGTAAATGCACGGCCAAGCCGCTATAACTCTCTGTGGACAGCTCCACTGGGTGAGCCTGGGTGGATTCTCTGGGGTGACTGTGGGGGGGAACGACTCATGCTCGGCGCACCTGCTCTTCAAACACCCACGCAGGGATCTCGTTGCAAGGGCTCTTTCCCCAATGTCCCCTCTGGTGGCATCACTTGGCCAAGAAAACTAGGTCGTGTTGAAATGTAATCTGTCTTGGAGACCGTCCACACACAGGTCAGGCTAAGCTGCTGGACGGGCTCTCCGCAATGACAACTCGGGCGGAGCGCTGTCTGGCGTGACACAAGAAACCTTTGCCCGGGCAAGGGGTGGTGTGCGATAACGGTCGAAATCTGCTTCCGGCTCCCTATAGATCTGTAGGCCTTGAACAGCATCCCATTGCCTGGCAGCATTGTACATGAACCTTGTTGTTTAAGCAGAAATTATCTAAAGAGCTACCAACCCGGGTCGGACTGCCTGCTTGAGGAAGGCTCAGTGTCTGAGTATCTGCACTTACGCCGTTCGCACCCTGCTCTTCGTCCCGCCTGGCCTTCTGTTGCAGCGTCCATCTTCGGTCCTCCCCTCTCCCCGTACACAACCGTCTCATGCGGTTACTCCCGTTGCAACACGCTGGAAATTCCAAGCCCTCCACAGGCTCCACGATTGTGGCGCAGCGCAATGCCAATATACTCAGTACAAGTTGACACATGGCCTAAAAGCAGACAGGTGGCGACCTCTCGGGTGTTGAGATCACCGTGAGTGGAGGCAGTGAAAGAGCTCAGCACCATCCTTGCCATTTTGAAGAAGCCACCACAAATGGTCAGTGTGGGACAATGCCCTTGTCCACGCATCTGAGCATTGTGGTGATCTTAGTTGAGCGTGGTACGATTCAGTTGGGACACTCATGAAACAACAGTTCACCCCGCCAGCGACCGCGTAGCGTTAGGGGAGACGGACACAAGATTGGCGGACACGGAGCCTTTCTATCCATCGAATCCAGAAGCCCGACCGTTTCACAATTTTATCGTCTCATTAGGCAGTGGAGTTCGGGTCCAGGGCTATTGCAGACTAGGCTGCTGCATCCAGCTCTCTCAGGGTGCACTTCATCTGGGGCAAGATTCAGGGCTGTGTTGAAGCTGTGCTGGGTAACGGTCGAGTGAGGAGGGAGGCATTCCCTGGACACCGACGATTACCGACGTTCCCGGTGCGCGAGAGGGAAAGCAGGTTTGCGCGAATTTGGGGGGAGGAGAAGATGAGGAAGATCAGTTTTGCTAAGTGCCCCTCGCGCCCAGAAGCTTGGGAAATCAAGGCTCCAGTCTCTACATGAGTGCTTGGATGCTCCATTTTCCTCCAACATGATCCTCGCAATAAGGCCATCAAAAGAACAACCAGTTACTTGGTGGGCCACCCCTCCTGGAGCTCCGTACACAATACAAAACTTAGCACTTTCCTTCCACCCACGCCAAATAGAGGAGTAAAATGCAGGAAAAATGGAGACCTTGCTATTGATCAACTGGAGACATCTGTTCGTCTGCTCACGTTCCTCAAATTCCACGGGGAGTACAACATTGCACGATGTGACAGCAGTAGAGTGCCAAGTGAGCCATACGGCAGCAGCATCAGCAAGGCAAGGTGGCAAAGCCTAATGGGTGACCTCTGGCAATCTTTATTTACCACCTCACCTAACGCATGGCAAATGCAGGCGGCACCACTTCCTAACACACCACATAGAACCAGCTTAAGATCATGTGCACTCGACTATCTGCGCCTCAACACCGATGTTTTTGTATGTGTTTCCGGACGTCTCTCCAATAGACTTCTAGGTACCAAAAATTCGATGACGAATGGCTCCCGAGCTCGCTCTGCCCCGCCATAGAGGTGTTTGTCCTGCCCGCTAGCCAGCGTTCATAGTCTGAGCGGTCAACTTCAGCACAGGCTGGATGAGTCATTACAGACAAACGCATCCCAGCTTCCACAGATAATGTGAATCGTTTGACTTTGCGATCAAGAATCGAATCAGGCATGGATCTCTGATGAATTGTTGTCGAGGCCCCAATTGCCGCGGTCACCGATTATTGCCGTCTAACTTCACATTCCTCTTCAAACAGAAAAGGTCCTCTGAGAAACTTTTTTTTAAAATGATCATTTCTACTGCAATTTTTATTCTCAGTTCCCAACAGCTTCATTTTGCTTGGTTTTGCTTGTGAGGAGAACTGTAAAAGACCAGCAAGGTTTCATGACAACCACCGTCATTTCCATTTACTGCACTTTAATCTTTAGAGTTTTCGCATTGTCACAAATGGTTTTGGAGGTCATGGTTGCATGTGAGATACAATCTAGTACAAACAATCGGTCCTTTGGAACAAAATGTGGCTCCTAAGTGGCATTTCTCCATCACCAATTTTTACTAGGTCTGAGAGAGTCATATTTATAAATTTTTTTGGGTCATGTTTCTGTGAGATACAGCTATAATCATGGTCCTTTGGAACAGAAATGGGTGGCTCATTTAAGTGACATTTCTCCCTCACAATTTTTTAACAGTGGCTGAGAATTCATTTTATAATTTTTTTTTCTTGGCCCATGCTGCTCTTGAAATGCTCAGCAATACTACAAGGGTCCTATTAACATAAAAAAAATGATTTCCTAACAGACATTTGTTCTTCACGCAATTGTCAAAAGTGGCTCAAGGAGTCCCTATGTTTTCTAATTTTTGGGGCTTTTGCTGTGACATGCAGCTATACACAGGTACCTATTCTGCGCAAAAATTGTTTCTACAGACATGTTGGTTCTTCATAATTGTCAAAAGTGGCTCAAGGGTCATGTTTTGCACTTTTTTGGGGGCATGTTTTGGGGCTTGTGAAAATGCAGCTATAAGCTACAGGTCCTGAGTTATAAAAAAATGTGGTTTCTAACAGCACATTTGTTTTTCACAATTGTCAAAAGTTGGCTCACGGGTCATCTTTGAATTTTTGTGGGCATTTTGCTGTGACATGCATGCTCACTATAAGCAACAGGTTCCTATTATAAAAAATGTTTTTTATTTCTCACAACATTTGTTCTTATCAACAATTGTCCAAAAGTGGCTCATGGGTCATGTTTTTTAATTTTTGGGGGGCAATTTGCGTGACATGCAGCTAGACTATCAGGTCCTATTGTAACAAATGTGGTTTCTAACAGACAATTTGTTTCTTCACAATTGTCAGCAGTGGCTCTACTAGGGTGATGGTGCTGTCAAAAACAGAATGGTAATAACACTGTTTAATGGACACATATTGCAAATGACTTGTTTTTTACGCAAGATCGTTAACAAAGCTAGCAATCCCCTGCTTATTGAGGCGACAAAAAAAAACCCATTAATTACAATTACTAAAAAGAGAAACAAAGACATGGGGGATTCCATCCCTATTTTAGCGAAAATGTGTTTTCTAGATATTAAACTACTAAAAGCTTCATGTACAAAATACGAGGCTGGTAAAAAATTCTTCCTCTGAATTGTTCAAGTGTAGGTACAGGAAGACTTGACAGATGTAGTTATTCAGAGGACATCGGAGTATGGACAGCACGGACAAAACAAAGAACAGAGACAATTTTCTCCTCCAGCACTTATAAAATGAGAAAAAAAAAGCCAAGAAAAAAGGGCACCTGGGTGGAACCAGAGAGCTTTTACCACCAGTATGTCGCAAGTGTAAGCCACTAATTGGTCCGCACTCATCCGGAAGGGCGGCAAGCGCTACCCAGGTCTTACTCGGTACCGTAGGAAGGTCTGGGATGTCCTTACCTCACACTTCCGCTTCCGTCACTCTGGCCTTTAGCACGACTGTTTTCGTTGCAGCACTTCAGAGAAGGGCATTTTTTACCGTGTTAATCAGTATGACGGGCTACGCCAGCCTGGGGCTTTCACCCACCCCGACTGGCGAACACCGCCCTGGCAGCTGAAACCTGCGTGTTAATAATGACCTAGACGCTAGCCTGGGCTCTCACCGCACCCACTTAAGTCTGGCCCTGGCAGCTGGACCTCCGTGGTTAATAGATGACCAATGACGCTACGCTGGGCTCTCAGCCAGCACACCCAACTGAAGTCTGGCGCCTGGAAGCGTGTGACCTCCGAGTATTAACAAATGGCGACGGCAGCACTGGCCTTTCACCAGTATAGGGGCAATCAGGAGGAGCTTCAAATTTCTCTAAAAGAATCAATTTTTGAAAGAAAGGAGATTTTCTGTGAGGTTAAATAGTGTCAAACATGGGGCTCCCAAGGGCTGGACCACAAATTGCAGCAATTTGAGGCTTAAAATTTTCTGGGGCTGGAGATCACTATGGGGTCCACATCATTTGATCTCCAGGGGAAGTCTGTCCCTAATCACTTGAATGAAAGGATTTGCGAGAGTGAAAAATGAAACCAATGAATTGATTGGCTGAATTCGATCCTCAGAAGCCAGAGGGTGCAAAAATGTCTTCTTTCAACTAATAAGTGTTTTGGGGATGATTAGGAAATTTTATTACTCATGGGGTGTGGCGGACGAATTAACACATCTACACGTTTTAGAAAATACCCTTTAAAAAACTGCAGGTGAGGGGTGTATGTTGTATGGTTATCAACACTTGAAAAAAAACCAAAATGATAATAATGTAAAACTATAGGAAAAAAAACTTCCTAAGAATAAATTCTGAAACAAATGTACAGTTTACCCAAAAAAAAATTACAAAATGAACGTCACTGTACAAATAGCATAGTGCCCACTTGGTTGATCTGTGGATCAGACAGTTTAAGAGTCATGTGCTGTGGCCCAGGACAGGTATAGTCCAATGTCCCATTTCCAACTTAATGTGGTTGAAAGACTCCTATTTTTCTTCTGGGCACGTTTAAAATGTGGGGGTCCGATGCAGGCTCGGGGCTCATGCTGTTTGGCCCAGGACAAGGTATAGTCAATGTCCATTAAACTAAAATGGTGGTTAAAGACTCTCTCTATTTCCAGCACCTCTTTTTAATCAGTGTTCAAGGAGGTGTTTAATGTCATTCTGCGGCACCGATCAGATAAGTATTAATGTGCCAGTCTTCAACTAAAATGGTGGTTCAAAGACTCCTTTTCTCACTGACACTTTTTTAAATTTGGGGTCAGACAGCTTTAATGGTCATCACTGCGGTCCAGGACAGGTATAGTCCAATGTCCATTTCAACTAAAATGGTGGTTCCAAAGACCCTATTTTCCCAGCACTCTACTCTTTTTAATCTGTGTGTCAGACAGGTTTAATGGTCATGCCACTGCGCGGTACAGGACAGATATAGTTAAGTCCAGTTTCAACTAAAATGGTGGTTTTAGAAACCTACTTCTTTTCCAGCACTTTTAATCTAGTGGGTCATGGCAGGTTTGGGGCTCATCTTAGCTGGTTCCAGGACAGGGATATTTCAATGTCCAGTTCACGAGTAAATGAATGGTCAAAAACAGAACGCCTTCTGGCACTTTAATTTGTGGGTCATGCAATTTAAAGGGTCATGCTGTGGTGCAAGAAGACAGTGTGGAAACGTTGGAAGTGGTCTGTGCTTGATTTCTTTTTTGCTGTGGCTTTTATAACCTAGGAGTGTGTTGTCCTAATATTATGCACGAGTATTCATTTTCGCTATGTGTGGATGTTAATTCCAGCTTCTCCATCCCTGTTTGGGTGTAAGAATGAAGGTGTTGTTCCTCTCCCATAGACTTTAATGGTCATCGGCGATAATCTATTATCGACTATCGGATATCTTATTGATAATTGCCAATATCGACTATCGACCCGATGACGATAGTCAACGTAATCGCTCATCACTAGTCTTCAGCAGTTCAGAAAAAACACCACTGCCATATCCCAGGCCCCAGACCTATTCAGGAATTAAGGCAGGGAGAAAAGTTCATACACTGGATTAAACAGTTGCAATTTTTCCTTTTTTTTAAAAGGGGTTTTCTCACTACAATAATTCACTTTTAACATGCAGGGAAAGGTAAATGAATACTATTACCAAAGACATTGTTGTTTTTATTTTGCTTTGGTCAGGAGATAAAGCAGATTTTATCTCCTCTTAGAGTATACAAGTTTGTTTGGTTAGTGACCACCTCCACCAGTTCTCCCTGGCTCTCTTTTATCTCTCATTGCTCCAAGCTTATCTACCTAAATGATAAGCTTTCACTCTTTAGAGTTCTGTAGCCTTATGTACTACACTTTATAAATCTCCTGCAGTCATGTCACTGTTACATCAATTTAAGTCAAATAGAGAAACCCATGTATTGTATAGACGCATTACATTATGAATTACAAGGTTTAATATAATACATTTGTGAGCCCTATAACAAATAAAAAGATAGTCCTTGAGAACCCTGTTAATTTTCAATGATATTCTAATTTCTTGATATGCACTTGTAGCCAGGAACAGTAGAGCTGATGTGTCAATCACTGCTAGAGACCCACCCATAGCCTGATCTGATAGTGTGAGTTTAAGGCTGGTAGTGGCTCTGTGAAACTGCAGGGTAAGAAAACCCCTTTATGATCAAAATGCAATTCATTCATTACTAAATGGATTGTTTAGAATGAGCAATAACTTTTTAGGTTGGGGTTATCTAATTATCTACATTGTTGGCATTCTCAGGGCATAATATTCATGGATAAATGTATTAACCAGGTTCTCCAATTCTATTTAAAAAATCCTCACTACCTCTCTCTGCTTTGACATAAAAACACTGACTTGTACACTACTCTCCTGCATCTGGAACTCCAGTGTTCCTGCCAGGCCCTCAGCAATAAACTCCTGTTGATTACTCAGGTGACCATTAGCCAATCACTGGCATCTGCAGTCACATGCCATACATATGAACAGTGACCTCCGAGGCCAGTAACTGTCTCTCATTCACTGCTGAATGACTGGTGGGGGTCTGTAGGGAACTTTTAAAAAAAAACCCTTAAATCCTGTCTAAAGACCTGAAAATATAAGAAAATAATTGTTGATCAGTGAATTCCCTATTACAGTAGGAAATTTTCCTATTGCAATAGGAAATTTGTTTACAAAATGTCGGAAATTTCTTTATCTCAAATCCTGTCCATAAACGTATTTTCTAAACTCTAGCATAAATCCTATTCCAATTCTTCATTATTTTCAAACTGCGAGTTATCCCAAAAATTTACTTCTTCAATTCATGACTAAGAAGCTGAATCTTGCTGGCACGCAGCGCAACGTGGCCCCCACTTTGGAACACGGATGCGCTTCCCATCCTGGCCGGCACTCACTTCTCCTTGCTCCAGCTCCACCTGCTTGTGGTCGATGTGCGCCTAATTCTTTCCTGGGGTGCATGCGCGCCGGCTCTTTGACATTTAAAGGGCCAGTACTCCACTGATCACCAATCATTTGTTGTTTCCTTTACCTGAGTTTCTGCTGTGTTCTTTGCTTGTTGTGTTTTTTGGCCTATGTTTAACAGACTATTCTCTGCCTGCCGCCTGCCCTAACCTCTCTGCCTGTGACCTGGTGAGGTCTTTTCTTGCTGCCTGCCTTGACCTTCCCACGTGTGACCCGACGACGATTCTGTCTACTTTCTGGGTATTATGTTGACACATTGGCTGTCACAACAAGCAGCCTCACCTGGAGTTACGACCTGGGATCCCCTCGCATGGTTCATGCTATCTCTCATGGTGACTCAGTGGATCCACCATTTCAGCTCGTGACACTTGCTATAATGGAACAATCATCTCACTCCCCATCCATGTAAGGATTACAATAATTAAAATGACATATTTTTCACCATTACTTTGGGCTTTCTATTCAGGAACCCAAATATCATTCACTTAACAGACCCAAAAAGATGTGGCAATGATTTCTTCTCTATACCATGCCTTATATTTTACAGAACTGAGTTGGTTATTCTTGGATGGTATCCCAAATAATCAAACCCAGCGCAAAGTTTAATCAAAACATATAAAAATACTGTGACTGAAAGAATTACTGTTTTATTTTTGTTAAACTCCCATAATGGAAATGTCTCCAAAGGTGGAGATATCCTTTAACAAACACTAAATGTGACAACTGTTGTCATATACAAGTCCTTGGAGCAATTATAAGTAAAGAGTCTTCTCCCTAGTGAACAGATAGCAAATATTTTCCCTATTCCCTAGATGTCAGTAATATATACTGTACTGAGTACATCTAATCACTAAACTCTGGTGCTTAAGGATGCTATCTCAGTATTAAAAAAGTAAAAATTAATTAACATTTATTAAGGCTTGTGTTTTTCTGCTGAATATTTTTGGTCTGCAATTTACTTAAACAGATAAAAGGGGTTCCGCTTTGGCTTTTTTCCATGTCCTGCGTGAGATTACAACAAACACAGGGAATCGTTCATGTGTGCTCAGAATTCGTTCAGAGGTGAACATTAGTGAGCTATATACATGGGGTCAGCACAGACTCGGGCAAGGCAGGAAAAAGCGCAGATGGGAATACTCTATTTGACTAGATAAATTTAATGTCACCTAATTACTGCAATGATGAAAAAAAGTATCATGAATTAATTAGTGAGGTCTGAGACACCAGTTTGAGTCGTGTAGACACAATAAGTATCTGTCAACCAAGTCATAGTAAAACCTACTGGTAAAATAATTTAACAGAAAAATAGTATTAATTAAGGCGAGAACAACTATCAAACACCTTAAATTAAGTTTTTTTTTTATTATGCAATGGATGAAATAAGTATTGAACACTTCACACATTTTCTAAGTAAATATATTTCTAAAGGTGCTTTTGACATGAAATGTTCACCAGATGTCGGTAAGAACTCATTCAATCCAAAGAGGCAAAGAAATCAAACCATAGATGTCCATAAATAAAGTTATGTATAATAATGTGAAATGACACAGGTAAAAAGTATTGAACACATGAAGAAAGAAAGCTGCAAAAAGAATGGAAAGCTATGACACCAGCTAAAATCTATCAGTAATTAGAAAGCAATCCTGCCACTTAGTATAAAATAATATCAGCTGGTTCAACTGATGACATATAAAAAGATGCCACACAAGAAATATCTCATGATGGGTAAAACCAGAAAGCTGTCTAAGACCTTCATAACCTTATTGTTGCAAAACTTACTGTTAGCATTCGTTATACAAGATTTCTAAACTACTGAAAGTTCCATTACGCACTGTTGGGGCCATAATCCTCAAGTAGAAATTACATAATTTCACCATAAACCAGCGATGACCAGGTGCTCCTCGCAAGATTTCAGACAGAGGAGTGAAAAGAATTATCAGAAGAGTTGTCCAAGAGCCAAGGAACACCTGTGAAGAGCTACAGAAAGACCTTGAATCAGCAGGTACAATTGTTTGAAAGAAAACAATAAGTAATGCACTCAATGCCCATGGCCTGTATGCATGCTCTCCATGCAAGACACCAATGCTGAACAAAAAACATGTTCAAGTGCATTTAAAGTTTGCTCAACAACATTTAGACAAGCCTCTAAAATACTGAGTGAATACAGCCTGGTCAGATGAGACCAAAATTGAACTATTTGAATGCCATAATACACACCATGTTTGGAGGCCAAAAGGCACGGTATATCACCCCAAAAACACCAGACCAACAGTAAAGTTTGAAGGGGAGAAAATCATGGTGGTGGCTTTTTTTAAAGCATACAGCACTGGCAAACTTCATATAATTGAAGGAAGGATGAATGGACAAATGTACAGAGACACTCTTGATCTGCTGCTGTCTACCAGAATGATGAAGATGAAATGAAGGTGGACATTTCAGAAAGACAATGATCCCAAACACACAGTCAATGAAACTTTCAGGTGGTTTCATAGAAAGAAAATAAAGCTACTAGAATGGCCCATTTAATCACCTGACCTGAATCCACTAGAAAATATGTGGAAGGAACTAAATCTCAGAGTTCATAGACGGAGCCAACAGAACCTTTAGGATTTGAAGAGTGTTTGTGTGGAAGAATGGGCCAAAATCCCAACAAGCAATGCATGCGACTAGTTTCTCCACACAGGAGGGGTCTTAAAGCTGTCATCACCAATGAAGGCTTTTGTACAAAGCATTAAAGAGGTTTTACCACAAAGTAAAATTGAGATGGGAAATTTAAAAATTAAATAATAAACATTTTCACCATTTATCATTATTAAACATTCTATAACATTTTTCATTTAGCTGCTACCTTAGTGATCCATAGTGTATAGCTTGTCTCTAAAGGATACGACCGGTGGCAAGAACTTCTCACTCCAAACCGCACATGCTCTGACATCACTTCTCCTCTGGGGCAGCTATTGTCACACTCTTTCCTGCTTAGTAGTAACACACACTCACTGTTATTCTACTCCTGTCCACTGTACTCCTTAGTAATTAGTCAAACAATGCACATAAATAAAGAAGAAACCTCAATCATGTATGTGCATTGAGAAAAAAAAAATCATGTTTGGTTTCTGCAGGGATTTGAGCCTAAGACCCTTATGCTGAAAGGCAGATGTGCTAACCACTCAACTGCATTGTAGCTACTCACAGCTCTTTATATAAACAGACCTTTGTTTGATGAGTTAGCAGACTGTGGGGAAAGGTATGGTGATGTCAAGCCTGCTGGGTCACATGATAGGCAGTTCAAACAAATCATACATGCCCCCTTTTGAATACACTGAAACCTGAAGCAGGAAAAACCAGACGTGAAATGCCTTTATGGTAAAACTCCTTTATATAAATTTCAGTAAGCATGTTTAATACTTTTTCCCTGTGTCATTTCTAATTTTTACACGTAACTTAATTTCTGGACATCTTTGGTTGGATTTCTTTGCCTGTGTGGATTGGATGGATTGTTACCAACATCTGGGGAGAATTTAATGTCAATAGCACCATTATAAAAATATTTACTTCGAAAATTGGTGACATTGCGTAATAATATAACAAGTTATAATGACTAGGATTCTGGAGTAGGGTTGTTGATCCAGGGATTTGTCCTGATTGCCAGATTGGAGTCGGGAAGGAATTTTTTCCCTAAAATGAGCTCTACCCGTTTTTTGCCTTCCTCTGGATTAACACTTCAGTACAAAAGGCTGAACTGGTGGGTCTACGTCTTAATATCTTTTTTTCGTATACCTGCTTGAATATAATTAACTTTTTCACCCAACTGTGTTGACTAGTAACGATCTATATACTGTCATGCAATGACAAGAATACCATAAAATACTCATACAATGCTTTAATTTGGGGCCCACATTTTGCCATCATGCAATGACTAAAAAATGCCTCCATATAGTATTCAAATAATACCCACAAGACACTACACTTTCTACATAATACTGCCATTAAACACAAAAAAACACGGCAATTCTGTATCCACATAATGCCTTGTGATATGCAGATGCTTGGTGGAGTGCAAAAGGCAATTTCGAATCTCCACATGCCTGATGGCGCTCTCCCTAAGGAGAGATCTTCACTTTCTGATCCACATAATGCTGTCATACAATGCCAACATAGTGAAGGGTTTAATGTTAAAGGGGATTTGCCACAATCTCATTTAATACCTCATAGATCCATCTCTTAAGCTATGTGTTTTCAGATGGGGGCTTGTGTGTTTTGTTTGAATTGCACATCATGTGTCCCAGCAGGATGAAATCACCATGCCTTTCCTCTCTTTAGTCAAAGAAAGGTCTGTTCATGTGTAGCACTGTAAGTAGCTACATTGTAGCTCAGAGGTAAAACTTTTGCCTCCAGGCACAAGGGTCCTCGGTTCAAATCCCTGCAGGAACCAAACTTGTGGATTTTTTTCTCTTTATAAATGCACAGACCTGATTGAGGTTTCTTTTTTTTTATTTATTTGCACTGTTTGACCAACTACTAAGGAGTACAGAGGACAGTAGTAGAATGACAGCACCTGGGGTTTGAAGACTCAGAAGCTGCCTGAGAGGAGGGGTGATGTCTGAGCATGTGCGACCAGGACTGAGGAGCTCTCTTCACTGGTCGTATCCCCTGGAGATGAGCTGTAAACAATGGATCACTAAGGGAGCAGCTAAAACAAAAATGGTGCAGAATTTTTTAATAATGATGAATGGTGAAAATGTTTATTATTTAATTTACAAACTTCCCACGTCAATTTTACTTCGTGGCAAAACTCCTTTAAATGTACATTACTTTGTTAAGTGGTTACTGTTATTTAAATGATATTGGGGGAGCAAGACCAGTATTTGGATTAGTATACATAAATTTCTAAGTTGTGTGTTTTCTGATTGCTTATTTCAGGCCACTTTTAAGACCATCTGGGCATCAAATATACAAAAAAGCACTCTATGTGGAATACATTGATGACAGTTTCACAACTATCAAACCTCAGGAGCACTGGACAGGTAGGAATGGTGCAGTATATTTTATATTTATACATAAACTGTGGGCATTAGCTTGACAAAAGTGTAAGCTTGACTGGGTTTGGATGCAAAAACAACGCAGGGTTAATCTAAAATGGCAGAAAACAAAACAGGAACAAAAGAAACAAGGTTCCAGCGGGAGGCTAAGCAGCAGCCATTTAACATCCAACTAAAGAGATTAATTTCAGCAAAATAACACAGAAAGTTCATACACTACCTTGTAGTTGTGATAGTTCATATGCAGACCGGTCTGTCTCAGTCCTGTTTTGTATGGCTTCTCCCACTTACTCCTGCTCTGTAGCACTTGTGGAAAAAATGGCTCCCAAACACTCTCAGCCCGCAGTTGGTCTCTACAGTTGAAGTCTGGAGCAACAGACTTTAATGGTTTTAAAGATCCAGTAACAACTAGACCAGAATGTGGCCTCCCATCCAACACTATGGCTGTTCCGGGAAAGCCAGCCCATTTTAGCTTACCCCAGCGAGTCCCAGGATCTCGGTGGCACATACCTGATAGTTTTCCTGCTGTAATTCAGTTGTATGGGAAGGGGATGTACTGCAGGATCGGCCACACTGACATCACTGTTCCACTATAGCATATCAGTCCACCCTCATGCACCATTGTTGCCAACATTCATCTCTCACATCAATGGCATATCATGCTCCGCAGTTTCCATATCGTTTGCTCAAAGTGGTGCCAATTGTCCACTGATGATACACTTTCACCTCAGTAGCTCACGAACAGTTCACAAACTGCGCAGTTTTAGAAATACTTGACTCAAAAACCAATTATTATCTCTTTGCAACTTTAATAAATTGCCCCTTTTGCCAATGACAGTTACAGGGCACATCCTTTCACATACCATATGACAATGTATTTTTTTATGTAATTAAAATAATAGAATAAACTATTAATTAATGTTGCGCTTGACCTGCATTTTGGGCAATAAGCTGGCAGCCTGCAAGTCAATCAACCAATTAGAAGCCTGCCAGTCAGACAGAATAAAAAAAGTGCATGATTTATGATGAATTAGGAAACATATTGCCCACATTTACTATCGCTGCTTAAATGCTGAACAAGCATAAACTTAGACAGGCAATCTAAACATGCACCAGATTCTTCACAGTGTCTCATTGTTTGATAATTTTGCCGCATGTTTAGACCTGCTTAGCATTTTTAGACCAACTATTAGTTTCCATACTTTCTTTGGTGGATTTATGGCACAGTTTTTGACACACTAATGTTAAATTCTGGACGCGCCCCCTTTCCTATGAAGCTATGACCACCTTTGGCTAAGCCCACCACTTTCAAGGCAGTCACAAAAAAGTGCCTAAAGCCCACAGTACATGTGTCTGTGACAAGTGTCAGGAATTGAACTCTCAGACTCTTGCATCCCAGGCGACGGCTCTTCTCATTGAGCTATTTGCTCCTCTGGACAGCTCCTCTGCTGAACTTTACCTAGTTCCCTGTTCCCTTAGTTTTGGTCCTTGATTCCCTGTTTGCTCCCCCCATGTCTAACTGGACTTCCTATTTAAACCCAGCCTTGCACTTCCTCATTGAGAGTTTATTGTGCTCAGCCAGTAATCTAGCTGGTGTGCTGCTCTGCTGTTGTGTTCTGACTCTATTGTGCATCGACCTTTTGGCTTTCTTCCTGACTACAATTCCTGCCTGCTCCCTAAACTGACGCTGCTCGGATTGTGCACCGACCTTTGGCTTTCTTCCTGACTACGATTCCTGCCTGCTCCTCAAGTACCATAACCGCCCGCACGTGTACCGACTTCTGGCTCTGCTGACCACGCTTCTACAAGTAGGTAACCTAGTAGTTGCAACCTAAGACTTCAAACCAGCTCCTGACCGTTACAAAATAATCTCTCCTAACATGGAGTCTGTTGTAACCACCTTGAGACAACAAGTGGCTGAGCTTCAAGAATTTGGTGCCACTTATCAAGAAAAATTTTCTAAATTGCAAACCCTGTGCTGACCAACAGAAGGAAGTAATGAACTTCAAAGGCAACTTCTGGATATACGTAACACCGGCTCAGATTCTAATACCCGCATGCCTCTGCCCTCAAAGTTTAATGGGGATCATCACCATTACTGAGGATTCTTGAACCAATGCCGTATTTATTTCCAAATGCAGCCTGCTCCATTCACCAGTGATAGAAAAAGAGTGCTGTTTATAATCAATCTTCTGACGGATGAAGCTCTTACATGGGCCTCGCCTTATGTGGAAAAGAACTGTGACCTTCTCAATGACTTAGATGACTTTATCACTGCTATGAATCAAGTTTTTGATTACCCAAATCGTTTTGCCACAGCTGGGCAAAATTACATAATCTTCTGCAAGGGCAGCGCTTAGTTGCTGAACACACAGCAGAATTTCGGCGCTGGGTAGCTGACACCACATGGAATCCAGCAGCCCAGATGAGTCAATTTTGACGAGGATTATCAGAACTGGTGAAGGATGAGCTTGCCAGAGTTGAGGCCGCTGATAATTTTGAGGATTTTGTTCATATGTGCATCAGAATCGATCAGAGACTTACTGAACGTAGAAAGGAAAGACTGCGGATGTTTGGAAACAGTCCTACCTACTCCTTCAGTCAATCATATTTGAACACCCAGCAAAGAACTGAAACTGCACCTGAACCTATGCAGATTGATGTTATCCGAAAACCGCTTACTGCAGCAGAAAAAGAGAGGCGCCGTACAGAAAATTTGTGCCTCTACCTTGGGGGCTCTAGACATTATGCCATAAACTGTCCCAACAAGATTCAGAGGTCTATAGCCTGCACGTGTGCCAAGACAGAGAGCAATCTTGACCTTTCCCAACTGCCAGATTCTGTTGTGCAGACCATCTCATCTGTGGCTGTAGACAAGGATTATTCAACATCCTCTCATTTCGTTATCCCTATACAAGTCATACTTGGGGGCCATAAAATGCAATGTTTAGCCATGTTGGATTCTGGTGAAGGAGGAAATTTCATGGACTTACAATTTGCACTTGACAATAACATTGCGAGCAGAACAAAATCCACGCCAATTGATCTAGAAACTGTTGATGGATCACCTTTATCTTCTGGGCCTGTAACTCATGAGACAACTGAACTTGGAATCTGTATTGAACCTAATCATCATGAAACTATCAGTTTTCATCTCATTTCGTCTCCCAAATTCCCAGTGATTTTAGGAATTCCATGGTTTGCTATTCATAATCCTTCTATCAACTGGGAATCAAGGACTGTTACCTTTCCTTCCAAGTACTGTAGGGGCAATTGTCATCCAAAGTTATCTGTCCAGAAACAAATACAAGTTTCCGAGATTTCTCAGCAGACTTATGATAATTTGCCACCTCAGTACCAACAGTTCAGCGACGTCTGTAGCAAGAAAAAAGCTGATCAATTACCTCCTCATCGTCCTTACGACTGTCCCATCGAGTTGCTTCCTGGAGCCACCATTCCTTTTGGGCGCATTTACAACCTCTCTGAACCAGAATTAAAAGTACTCAGGGAATATTTAGATAAAAATTTAAAGAAAGGCTTCATTCGACCTTCCTCATCCCCAGCTGGCGCTCCCTTGTTCTTTGTTGAAAAGAAAGACTCAACCCTGCGACCATGTATCGACTACAGAGAACTAAATAATATTACTATTAAAAATCAATATCCTCTTCCCTTAATTTCTGAGTTGATGGAAAGACTCCGCTCTGCCAAGATATTTACCAAACTAGATTTGAGAGGGGCTTACAATCTCATACACATTCATCCAGGAGATGAGTGGAAGACTGCCTTTACAACCAGATATGGACATTTTGAATACCTAGTTATGTCATTCGGCCTTTGTAATGCCCCTGCAACTTTCCAGCATTTCATTAATGATGTGTTTCGAGACTTCTTAGACCAATTTGTGGTTGTGTACATTGATGAAATTCTTATATTTTCAGACACCTTGGAGGAACATCGCAGACATGTTCAATTAGTCCTGGAATGACTTCAGAATAATAATCTTTATATAAAACTGGAAAAATGTGAATTTGAACAAACCAAAATTCAATTTCTTGGATATATCATCTCCCCAGAAGGACTAAGTATGGACCCTAGTAAAATCAAAGCTGTGGTGGAATGGCCCACTCCAAGAAATTTGAAGGATATTCAACGATTTATAGGGTTTGCAAATTTCTACAGGAGATTCATAAAAGACTTCTCCAAGATCATTTTGCCAATTACTACTCTTACAAAGAAAACCAAGGTATTTTCATGGTCTCCAGAAGCACAAATAGCTTTTGATAAATAAAGACTTATTTTACTTCTGCACCTATACTGGTCCATCCAAATCCTGAGTTACCTTTCATTGTTGAAGTTGTTGCCTCAGACTCTGCTGTGGGAGCTGTCCTGTCTCAACGAGTCGGAGAAAAAAATGCAACTTCATCCATGTGCATTTCTTTCACATATCATGTCATCTGCAGAAAGAAACTATGACATTGGAAATAAAGAACTGTTAGCCATTAAAGTTGCCTTCTCTGAATGGAGACATCTTTTGGAAGGAGCCAATCATCCCATAACTGTACTTACGGACCACAAAAATCTAGAGTTCATCCGTACAGCTAAGAGATTATCAGCAAGACAAGCATGGTGGGCCTTATTTTTTTAGAGATTCAATTTCATTATCTCTCATCGACCAGGTTCAAGAAATGGCAAGGCTTATGCTTTGTCCAGGATTCTTGCTGAACCACAGGAGAGGTCTAAAACGGAGTCCACTATTTTATCTTCCAAAAATTTTGTAGGAATACTTCACTCGAAAGAACTTTCAGCAAGGCTCAGAGATGGATACCAGAACGACTCTTTTCTTAACCGTCCTTCTAAAGATGTGAATCTCTCTTATAAAGAAGGGTTTTGGAGGCAGGAACACAGATTATATGTACCTGAATCCGTTCGACTTGAAGTCCTCAAACTAGTCCATGATTCTAAACTCGCAGGTCATCCTGGAGTCATGAAAACTTACGAACTACTGCTTCGTTCATTTTGGTGGCCTAATTGTAAGAAAGATGTTAAAAAATATGTTTCCTCTTGCTTAACATGTGCACGAAACAAGGTACCACGATCCTCTCCTCTAGGTCTTCTTCAACCGCTTCCAGTTCCATCCAGACCCTGGGGATCAATTTCTATGGATTTTATTGTGGATCTTCCCCCATCTAAGGAAATGACTACCATCCTTGTTGTTGTGGATCGTCTTACAAAAATGGCCCATTTTGTACCAACTAGAGGAATTCCTACTGCTGAACAAACAGCAGAATTAATGGTCAAGGAAATATTTAGGCTGCACGGAATTCCAGACAATGTAGTTTCAGACAGAGGTGTTCAATTCACATCACGATTTTGGAAAAACTTCTGTACAGCCTTTGGAGTCACTGTTAATCTCTCTACTGCCTTTCATCCCCAGTCCAATGGCCAAACGGAAAGGACTAACCAAACTCTGGAACAGTACCTCCGCTGTTTTATTTCCTACCTTCAAGATGACTGGGTGGACTATTTACCAACAGCAGAATTTGCCTACAACAACTCCAAACATAATTCTACATCACAAAGCCTGTTTTATACTAATTTTGGTGTACACCCAATATTTATTCCTAATCTACCATTAAGTACGCCTATTCTTGCTGTTACCCACAGACTAACTCAACTGAAAGAAACACAGAAAAAGCTAATAGAGATGCTACAAGAATCTCAGGAAAGATATACAAAAATCAGCGGATAAACACCGCAAAGTACCCCCCAACTTTAAAGTTGGTGATAAGGTTTGGCTATCTACTAAAAATCTAAACATACATGTTCCATCTCCAAAGTTGGGTCAGAAATTTATAGGTCCGTTCCAGATTTTGGCACAAATTAACAAAGTTGCCTTCCGTTTAAAACTTCCTAACCAGCTAAAAATCCACCCGGTGTTCCACGTGTCATTGCTCAAGCCATTTAACAAAAACCCCTATCCCGGAAGAATTCAGCCACCTCCTGCACCAGTAAAAATCCGAGGGCAAGAAGAATATGTTGTTGAGAAAATTTTGGAATCTAGAATTTTCAGAGGTCGATTGGAATATCTTGTACAATGGAAGGGTTATGGACCAGAAGAAAATTAATGGGAACCAGAAAATAATGTTCACGCCCCTAGGCTTACAAACGCCTTTCATCAGAGACATCCAGAAAAACCAGCCCCTGAGATGTCCAGAGGCCATCCTGAAAGGAGGGGACTACTGTCAGGAATTGAACTCTCAGACTCTTGCATCCCAGGCAACGGCTCTTCTCACTGAGCTATTTGCTCCTCTGGACAGCTCCTCTGCTGAACTTTACCTAGTTCCCTGTTCCCTTAGTTTTGGTCCTTGATTCCCTGTTTACTCCACCCATGTCTAATTGGACTTCCTATTTAAACCCAGCCTTGCACTTCCTCCTTGAGAGATTATTGTGCTCCGCCAGTAATCTAGTTGTTGTGCTGTTCTGCTGTTGTGTTCTGACTCTATTGTGCATCGACCTTTTGGCTTTCTTCCTGACTACGATTCCTGCCTGCTCCCTAAACTGACGCTGCCTGGATTGTGCACCGACCTTTGGCTTTCTTCCTGACTACGATTCCTGCCTGCTCCTCAAGTACCATAACCGCCCGCATGTGTACTGACTTTTGGCTCTGCTGACCACGCTTCTACAAGTAGGTAACCTAGTAGTTGCAACCTAAGACTTCAAACCAGCTCCTGACCGTTACACAAATTTGGACACGCTGCACTAAAAATGAGCCACTTCCTGGTGCATTGTACAACACTTTTCTGCTGCAACTACAATAGAAAAAGGTGGGCCACTGAATACTTTAGAACACTATAGGGGCATGTCTCCACGACAAGGGTTTTCGGCCGGTTTTTCAGGTGGTTTGCGGTTTCGCCTGAAAAAACAGCCGAAAATGAGCACAACGGGCTCCTATGGAAAACCCATGCAGCAGTCCCCACTGCACGGGTTTTCCGCCCGGTGGTTTATCCGCCCGCAGGCCGACAGAAAAACATTGATCATGCACATTCTTCCATCCGGTTTTCGGACGGAATATGTGCAACTGAATGTGAAGGGGGAGGGCCTGTCTCTGTTCCTCACGGAGAAAAGCTGTCCCCCCCACAGCCGTGTGCACAGCACACAAACCGGACAAATACCGGTCGGATAAACCGACATTATTTGTCCATTGGCGTGGGGATGCGCCCGAAAAGAGACAAACAATATTCAGTACTTCAAAAATGTTGACAAAACTCATTATCAGCATATATTGGAGAACATAAAAAAAATCTGGTAATGCAACTACATTTACAAGAAAATGCCCTATTTAATCACAGAAGGAGTAGCGTTCAATGGCGTGGCGTCATGAGTTGTGGCTTTTGAGTCGGGTGTGAAAGTTATGGGAAACATAGGGAGGGGAAGAGTTTAATAATATTCAAACAACATTATAATACAAAGGGATTTAAAATTATACGGATTAGTTGATGTGTTATACTGTACATGCTGAAGTAGTCATGGGCCCATAGAAACGAAACACATAAGAGAAATTCATTGCATTTTCACCACTTTTGTGGCATAGAAAAGTCACAAATTATTGCACACGTAATATTTGAGATATATTCTGTAAATTTTCAATTCTCTCATCCCTTTACAAAAGTGATTTGAAAAGTCGGTGGGATGTTTTCAGAGTGGTATTGTCAATGTAGTGTTTTAAGTCAAAAAGTGATACAAAAAGGGATTGTTATAGCATGTGCATGTCAGGTGGGAAGGTGTACACATATATATATTTGTGTATTTATCTATAGTGTTCTTCACATGTACAAGTAAGAAGGAATTAACTTAATTTGCAGTATAGAAATCAGAGGGAGACAGTATGCAGACAAGTAGTACAAGTAGTTATGAAGTTGTGTTCCAGCAAGAAGAAGGGAGATCCCTATCTATCATCCGACGATAGGCAGGGTACGCCAGTGAAGAACAACAGCGTCACTCACAAAATTACTACTAGAGAGAGAAGCCACAGAGAGAGAATAAGAACACAAGGAATCAAGAGAGGAGTGAGCACAGACAGCACAGCAAGCAGTACGGGGAACTTCTCTGAATGTGTGGAAACAAGGAGAGTAGACCTGAATGGTTAGTCCAGGGATCTGCAACGTTGGCTCTCCAGCTGTTGGGAAACTACATCTGCCATCATGCCTACTGTTATAGATTATGTAAATGCATGATGGGAATTGTAGTTTCCCAACAGCTGGAGAGCCGACGTTGCAGACACTTGGGTTAGTCCTAGGTAGCATGCAGGAGGGTATGATGAGGCCCCCAGGGCATGGAGGCTGCAAATGCTGAAGGGAACAATTTGCAGCATAAGGCTATTGTACTGTGCTCAAGTAACCTGTAATTTGTGGCAAGAAAGAACGTGTAATGTCCATAATAATTAGTGCCATGAGTAAGTCTAAAGATTTCCTGGAACAAGTGTTGTATCTTTTTATATAACGCCAGTGCACAATACCATTCATTACATTCACGCCAACCACCAGCAACCAGCACATCTGACATTCAGATTTCATTTTCTCTAGAGAGGGACCAAGATGTGCCAAATTAAGATATTACTTCTTAATAAAGTTGACACATTTTGCTACAGCACAATGCATATCTTACATCAGTCATTACCCATAGAAAGGTGGTAAATTTTCTCTTAATAAAATGTTATAGGAATTTCCCATACATCTTTAACTTTTCCACTAAATGCAAGTTGAACACTTGAACACTAAATTTTAAATATGCTTTGTAATACAAAAGGCCTCCTGAAAAAAAAAGATTTTTTTGGTATATACTTACTACTTAAAGCATAAGCATACTTAGAGATCCTTACTACATTAGTGTTGTGTAAAACCCTATTTGAGAATCTTATTGGAGAACCCCTACTTCTCCAATAAATGCATGAGATGCCAATATGGGAATATTTATACTCTTTAATACAAAGGTTTCAAACAAACCGCTTTGCCTGGCATATATACCCTAATAATACCACAGATATGATGTGAGCAGCTACTTAACATTTTGTAAAACATCCTTGAAAACTTTACACCTTCTCTTTGTAATGTATGCTAATTGGACATTCAATTACTGCTTAAATTGCAGATATTAGATAACTAAAGCTTTATTAACTTAGCCACTGAGCATTTGTGTTCTGGATAACTTCAACCCCTTCAGGTTGCAGGTATTTTTTTGATTTTTGGTTTTGGTCTTTTCCTCTCAACCTTCCAAGAGCCATAAGTCTCATGGTTTGTTTTGTGCAGGATGAGATATACATTATAATGCTGCCATTGACCTTAATATGTAACGTTTTTGGGAAACCCCCGAAAAGAACGGTGTGGGGTGGAATGTGGAAAAAAATACAACTGTGACATTTTTGTGGGGTTTAGATTTTATGAAGTTCACTTTGGTATATATTATGCGTTACCTGTATTTTAAAGGTTGATACAATTCCGGTGATACCAAAGTTGTAGAGGTTTTGTTATGTTTTAGTAGTTTAAAAAGAAACTTTAAATTTTTTACATTTTCGCTGAAATGCCATTTTCTGTGACCAATAACTTTCTTGTTTTTGAGTCTTCGGGCCGGTGTTTTTTGTGCGGGCTGAAATGTAGTTTTGATTGGTACCATTTTGGCATATATGCTACTTTTTGATAACTTTTTTTTCAATTTTTCAGTTACTTGAAATGACCAGAAAAATAAAATGATGGCATTTGGAATTTTATTTCTGTCACGAGTGGTCCCGCAGCCCCTCGCCCGGGCTGTGGGCGCACTCGTGCTGCCACTCGTCGGGTTCCGACGGCCCCTGCCGGTCCCGCGGGTCGGGTCCCGGCTTCCCACTTACCTCTCCGCGCTCCCGCGTCCTCCCGTCCTCCTGGCCGGCCGGTGTGCGCATGCCCGCGCGCCGGCTCTCGGGGATTTAAAGGGCCAGTACGCCCATTATTGGTTAAGGCTAGCAGGTGACCCTATTTAACCTCCTTCCTTCCGGGTCACCTTTGCCGGATCTTTAGTGCCGTACTGCCTTTAGAGAAAGCTTCTTCTGCCTCATTGCCTGACTTCCGTGTACCGAACCTTTTTCGCTCCTGTGTCTTGACCACGAACCGTTGCCGCCTGCCTTGACCTCTTGCCTGTCCCCGACTTCGCCTACGTCTCACGATTCTGTACTACGCACTGCCTTGGCTGCCACCGCAAGCAAGTCACGCCAGTGGGGCGACCTGGTAGTTCTCCGCCGCAGCAAGTCCATCCCGCTTTGCGGCGGGCTCTGGTGAAAACCGGGTTCTACTTAGATTCCGCCCCCTGGTACGGCTTACACCATCGCTTGCGGTGGTCCAGCGGATCCACTACCAGCATTCGTTACAATTTCTTCTATGGTATTCACTGAACAGTCTAAATTCTAGATTAATCCTATCTGTAAGTTCTTAGAGTGTGCGGGAAACCGGAATACACTGAGGAAACCTATGAAAACATGGGGAGAACATACAAACTCCTTATAGATGTTGTACTTGGTGGGATTTAAACCCAGGACCCAAGCTCTGCAATGCAACAGTGTTAACCACTGACCAATGTGCTGCCCTAAGTAATTTTTTTATTGAGTTGACAACTGACTCAACAATAATATTTATATAATAACACTGGTGTACGTAACGCTACAAATAAAACTAAATAGGCTAGTCAACCAGCAGTTGCGTGCAATAATTATACAAAGCATGTTTCAATTAAAAAAAGATAGATGGACTCACCATTAGATGATTAATTGGAGGGACAGCAAGACAGATGATGGCAGAAACATGGTTGGTGGCAATACCATGAGTATTATTTAATTTGTAAGCAAGACAATAATAAATGATACCACAGCAATGTGAACATCCAGCGGGTTTTGAATAAAAGCAGGCATTTTATGTAGTAATCAACAGCCATACGCAAACAGCTGTGAACCCCATAAGGGTTTAGCAAAATAGGCTGAACTGGATGGACGTCTGTCTTTTTTTGGCCTTAAAAACTATGTAAGGGTTCTTGATCACAGCCAAACTTTCACTTACTCCGCATGACATTTAAAAACAATGGGGAAAACAATCATTGGTCCATCTGTTCAACACGTCACTTCCCAATACTAACGAAACATGTTAACCCTGCATGATTAACCCCACATAAATATTATTAATCCAATTTTAAATATAATTCAATATCGCTAACTTGTAATATATCTATATCTTAATATATAAATGTGAGATCAGTTCGATAGTTCAAACTCACAGGAGCTCTAGTGTTAAGATTAAGGATTCAGAAGGTTTCACATCTCCTTAGAGCAGTCACCCATTCTCCTTCCCGTTCGGGTCTCTTAACCCTTTCTATACCATAGTAGAAAAATGTATCGAAGGAGCCCTGGTGCTCTTCTACAAAATCCTTCTTTATTACGGCAATAACTCCATGTGGAGGGACAAACAATGGATACACAGTTTTTAAGGACGGTGAGTGCCGTGAATTCCATTCTTTATCCTAAGGCATTATGGGAAAGGGGCTGAGATGCCCACAGCGCCCTCTGTTGGTTGTAACAAATCCTCAATTTGCTTTTGACCCACCGAGTCTTGAGAAAGCAAAAAGGATTTTTTAGCCAAGTCAGTATCTCTCATCTACAGACATCGCTGTTTCGGGATTTTTGTCCCTCTTAGTGCAGGTAGGAGATACGTGGCTGTGTGGGAGGCATCGGGAGCTCAGAAGGGAAGATCCCTTAAGAAGCACGAACAACGGCTTTAGAGTTTTTGTTTTCCCTTTTCGCCCTCACTTAGCATCTGCATATCACAAGGCATTATGGAAAGGGCTGAACGCCCATGCGTAGAGGGCGAAAAGGCAAAACAAAACTCTAAAGCCTTGTTCGTCTCCTAAGAGAGATCTTCCTTCCTGAGCTACCGATGCCTCCCAACAGCAAGCAGTATCTTCTCTACTCTGCACTGAAGAGGGACAAAAACCGAAACAGCGTTGTCTGTAATGAGAGATACCGGCTTGGCTAAAAAATCCATTTGCTTTCTCAAGACTCTGGGTCAAAAGCAAATGAAGATTTGTTACAAGCACAAGGCGCTGGGGCGTCCAGCCCTTTCCATATGCCTGTGATATGCAGATGCTAAGTAGAGGGCGAAATGGCAAAACAAAAACTCTACAAGCCGTTCGTTCGGTGCTCTCCTTAAGGAGAGATCTTCCCTTCCTGATTCTTTATCCTAGTTTGAGTGATTGATGTCTATCTGTTTGTTCACTGAGCACCACAGAGTCATTCATAAATACCAAGGTTCACGTGGGTCACTGATCACGGAGGAATAGTGTGGAGCAGCAGTGCCTAGACTGTGTTATTCTCATTTACAAGCTCTTCTACAAAATGCTTAACTGCTCCAGATAGGTTTGATTTGTTAGTTTTAATAGCTGTAATATGTTCGGCAATTCTGCTCTTTACTTTTCTAACTGTACTGGCCACATAGTATTTCTTACATTGTTTACACAAAATCATATAGATCACATGATCTGTGTCACAATTAAAAAAAAAATGTTATGGGATAATTTTTTTGTACGATGCGACACATCAACCAGAGCCAGAATATACAAAAAGCTTTAACACAATGTTCTACATATAAAATTACTAAATAATAGTCATAGAGTGATCAAATAACACTGCTACACCAGAATCCCAAGGCTAATATTACCAATGTCCTACTAAGACCACTAATCACCACCATAGTGACTGAATAATGCCGCCACATATCACCACCACAGAGTGACTGAATAATACCGCCACATATCACCACCACATAGTGACCAAATAATACACCACACCATGACCACATATAGTGAATGAATAATATACCATACCATTACTGACTATAAACCTTTATACTACAACCAATATTACCGGCATACAGTGATCATATAGTGGTATATACCAGTTGTACACAGGCTCTGCAGACATATAAGTAAAGTTACATCCAGTGACTCACAAGAGACGTCTCTGAAGGGTTGTTCTCTTTCTCTTCTCCATCTGTCCCAATCCGCCATGACATCTTCTCCCAGCTATGGCTCTTCACTGTAGAATTTACAAAACAAACACCTTAGACTCCTCACTTTTCCAGCACTTCTCTACCAATTCCTACCACTGTATAAACTGCCCATCTATAGCGCTCCTAATGGTAATAATAACCCCATTGTGCCTCTACCAGTAAAAGAACCCCCAAACAGCTATGGGGCTCCCATTTGTACACCAAATTTAAGTCTTGTTTTGTACTCCCATATAAGAGGTAGTTAAATACCCCAAAATAGTATGTAAGTACACCCTCAAACTAGTTAGGCAGATAGGGAAACTCCATTTTAGGTAGGCAGTCCTCAATTAGGTAAGTGTATAACGCCTCATTAGGTAGGTAGACTTATAGGTCCCCCAATTGGTTGGTATCTAGGTCCCCTATTAAGTAAATAGGTAGTTAAATAGGCCTCCCCAATAAATCGAAATATAGGTCCATAGTATGTACCCCTCAATAGGTAGGTATATAAGCTCCCTGAAGGTAAATATAACACCCCTGTAGGTAGATATAGGCCCTCTGTAGGTGTATATATATATATATTGTGAGACAGTGACAGGCGACGTTGTGGAAGGAAGATATGTTTCCCCTAGAACGCTCTCATATGTGACTATAGGGAGCGCATGGACAGATGCGTGTCACCGAGTGGCCTGGACTCGGTGAAGGGAGAGCCGACAGTCCTGTGTGTCAGTAGCACTATGCTGCTGACATGTGTTTTAAAAGCGGTTCCAATCCGCTTGTGTCCGGGTCGGCTTTTCCTGGAGTGGTCAAAGAGCTGGGTGGGTGGCCACTCCCACGCCCCAGGTGAGGCGGGGCTCAGGCCTATAAAGCCTGGGTCTGCAGGCCTGTCATGGCTGCTGGTGGAATACTGCAAGCCACATGGTAAGCAGCCCTGTTACTCTGTATATTGGTCTATGTACAAGAGGCACTGAGTGTGTCTCTGCTGTAGTCAGGGCCATTACTGTATAGTTAGAGCTCAGCCGAGCAGGATTTTGTTTTGTATGTTTTGCCTGACATTAAGGCTGTGTTGTTTTGTTGCCATTTTAATAAACCCAGGCATAGCCTGGACTTGGACTTTTTATGCTGTGTCCCTGTCTCCGTCTGCCAAATCCCAGGCTGCTACCTGAACGCTGAGGCTAACCCCCACATATGGTGCTTCGGATGCGGGCACGCAGACGTTTAAAGAGACATACACGCGTTTAATGGACCTTGTCTGCAATTGTTGCTAAGGGCAACGGCCGGTGTAAAAGTCCTTGGATAACGCTAAACTCTATGTCCTGGGTGAAAGCTGCAGCTGCGCAGCAATCAGAGACCGCCAGGATGGATGAACTTTTAAAACAGCTTATCCAGGCAAACAGTAGCCTTCAGCTGATGACAGCGAACTAGCAAAGGCGCATGAGGAGGCCATGAGGGCCCAAGCCGAAACCAATGCCCTGCTCATAGAAGCGAACCGTCTCGCCTTAAAGGAGCAGCAACACATTAATAAGCAGCTCCAAGAGCAGGTCCTGGCGGTGGCGCAAAATGTGCAGAGGACGCCAAGCTCGCTTACCACCACCCGTGCTGCCGTGCAGTCTTCCCTGCAGAAAATGACGCGTACAGATGACGTCGAGGCCTACATACGGGTCTTTGAAAGAGTGGCTGAGCAAGAGAAGCTACCGATGGCTCAGTGGGCTGAAGTGCTGGCGCCTTTCCTAACTGGGGAGCCGCAGAAGGCGTATTTCGACCTCAGTGAGCAAGACGCCAAGGACTATCTGAAGTTAAAAGGCGAGATCCTGGCTCGCTTGGGAGTCAACACGAATGTGCGAGCCCGACGGGTGCACAACTGGGCTTTTTTCTGACCATCTTCCCGCGCGCTCTCAGATGTACGACCTGATCCACTTGGTGAAAAAATGGCTACAACCCGAGGAGTCTACACCTGCACAAATAGTGGAAAGAGTCGTCTTGGACAAGTTCGTCCGTTCCTTGCCTCCTGGGATCCAGCGCTGGGTTGGACAAGGCGACCCCAAAGATGCGGAGCAGCTGGTTAACCTGGTTGAAAGGTACAAAGCCACCGAGGACTTGCTTCAAGCAGCCTCCCCGGGACGCTCCAAGCCCAGGGACAGCGCCTCGTCCGGAACATCTGGTAAGACTGTCCCATATATAAGGGGTGTGAAAAGTGTCCCAAAGGGTGGTGGCTCAGAGGGGACTCTTTGGGAAGGAAAGGACCCAAATGGACAGCCCGGTCTAGGAAGAGTCTCAAGGAGACCGGGGCCGCATACTATGCTGGCGGTGTCCCTGGACCTGGGCATGTTGCCGCCATCTGTCCCCTTACAGTTGAGCCGATGGAGTGCGACACAGCTAGGCGGAGGTCGTTATTTGCCCGGCCAGTGTGCTCTGCAGAGACTGAGTCAGAGACTGATCGGCAGCTGTGTCATCTAAAAGTGAATGACTACCCGGTAACGGCTCTCCTGGACTCAGGGAGTCTGGTCACCCTGGTGCACGCCAGTCTGATTGACCCTACGTCACTCACTGGACGCGTGGTAGGGGTCCTGTGTATCCATGGGGACACAAAGGAATACCCAACTGCCCTAGTCAAACTCGAGACTCCTTGCGGTGTTGCCTCACATGAAGTGGGCGTGGTCAGGACCCTCATGCATACGGTGATCCTAGGGAGAGACTTCCCCCTATTCTGGGACTTGTGGCAAAAACATGTCACAGATGCGGTAACTATTGATAATGAGGTTGGACATATACCATGTGTACCCAGAACCATATGACCCTGATTCAGGGTTCCCGCAGTAGGGGACCACTGAGAATAGTGATAGTTTTCCCCTAACTTTTGATGGCGGTTGAAGTGGAGGAATGGAGGAAATGTCTACTGTACCGGACTTAGAGGTCTCCTGGGATAATTTTGGGACTGCTCAACTCAGAGATCCCACCCTGGTAAAAGCCAGAGAGAATGTGAAAGTCATAAATGGGGAGCCTCAATACCCAGGGGCCGATACAGTGTTTCCACACATGGCAGTCAACCAAGAGCTGTTATACCAGGTTGACAAGGTTCGGGGGGAGGTTGTGGAACAATTGGTAGTACCCCAGCCATATCGGAGAATGGTGTTAGATCTCTCCCATAAGCATGCGTTAGGGGGCCATTTGGGTACGGAAAAGACCAAAGAGCGCATTCTTCAAAGGTTTTATTGGCCAGGGGTGCACACTGACGTAAAGCGGTACTGTGAATCCTGCCCCGAGTGCCAGTTAACGGCTCCGATGCCCCATTTCCGTAGCCCCCTGGTGCCATTGCCCATCATAGAGGTACCCTTTGAAAGGATAGCGATGGATCTAGTGGGCCCACTGGTGAAGTCTGCAAGGGGCCATCAGTACATATTGGTGGTGCTAGACTATGCCACCCGGTACCCAGAGGCTGTTCCCTTACGTAATACATCATCTAAAAGTATTGCAAGGGAGCTGTTCTACATGTTCTCCCGGACTGGTATACCAAAAGAGATCCTAACTGACCAGGGAACCCCTTTTATGTCACGGGTTATGAAAGAATTGTGCAAATTATTAGACATCAAACATCTGCACACATCTGTATATCACCCACAAACAGATGGTTTGGTTGAAAGGTTCAACAAGACCCTAAAGAGCATGTTAAAGAAGGTGGTTAGTAAGGATGGGAAGGACTGGGACTGTCTTCTGCCATACCTAATGTTCTCAGTCCGGGAAGTTCCACAGTCATCCACAGGTTTCTCCCCGTTTGAGTTAGTCTATGGTAGACATCCACGGGGCCTTCTAGATATAGCTAAAGAAACTTGGGAGCACGAGTCCACCCCCTACAAGAGTGTTATTGAACACATTCCCTTATGCAGGATCGTAAATTTCTGCAGTCATGCCCATAGTTAGGGAACATTTACAGCAGGCCCAGGAAGCCCAAAGCCGGGTGTATAATAGGTCTGCCAAGGTGAGGACCTTCAACCCAGGTGATCGGGTTCTAGTGTTAGTGCCCACCTTGGAAAGTAAATTTTTAGCAAAATGGTAGGGACCGTATGAGATAATTGAAAAGGTCGGGGAAGTAAATTATAAAGTATCAGCCGGGCAAAAGAAAACCAGAACAACTGTATCATGTAAATTTAATTAAACCGTGGAAAGATAGGGAGACCCTGACAGCTGTAAGTACCCCCCAGAGGGTTTTCAGAGGTGCGTATATCAGAGTCCCTGTCCAAGTCCCAGAAACAGAAACCCTTGAAAATTCGTTCAGAGAAATAAGGATGTGTTCTCTGAGTTACCTGGGCGCACGAAAGTGATAGAACATGACATTGTCACCGAACCGGGAGTAAAGGTTCATCTGAAACCGTACCGGGTCCCAGAAGCTCGTAGACGGGCCATATCAGAGGAGGTCAAGAAAATGTTGGACCTCGGAGTAATTGAGGAGTCCAGAAGTGAGTGGTCCAGCCCTATCGTGCTGATACCAAAGCCTGATGGCTCATTACGCTTCTGTAATGACTTCAGGAAGTTAAATGAGGTCTCAAAGTTCGATGCGTACCCAATGCCGAGAGTAGATGAGTTGATTGAGAGGCTAGGTCAGGCCAGATACTTCTCTACTCTTGACCTCACTAAAGGTTATTGGCAGGTACCCCTTACCAAAAGGGCCAAAGAAAAGACCGCTTTTGCCACCCCAGATGGTCTGTTTCAGTACGTCTGCTTACCGTTTGGGTTGCATGGGGCTCCAGCAACCTTCCAGAGGCTAATGGATGTACTTCTCAAGCCCCATCGTCGTTATGCTTCAGCGTATCTCGACGACATAATTATCTTTAGTGAGGACTGGGACAGCCATCTATCTAAGGTACAGGCTGTGCTTGATTCGCTTAGAGAAGCAGGGCTTACAGCAAATCCAAAAAAGTGTGCCTTAGGTCTGGAAGAAGCCCGGTACCTGGGGTATGTAATTGGTAGGGGTATAATAAAACCACAAGTCAATAAAGTAGAGGCTATACAAGGCTGGCCACAACCTACTACAAAGAAGCAAGTAAGGGCTTTTTTAGGTATTGTAGGGTATTATCGAAGATTCATTCCGAACTTTGCTAGCATAGCCGCTCCTCTCACAGACCTGACAAGACACAGTAGGTCAGTTATGGTTACCTGGGGCCCAGAAGCAGAACGGGTGTTTCAAAAGTTAAAGAGGCCCTGTGTAACCAGCCAGTCCTAGTCACCCCTAACTTTAAAGAGGAGTTTATTGTGCAGACCGATGCTCTGACGTGGGGCTAGGGGCAGTACTTTCCCAGGAGGTGGATGGAGAAGAGCACCCCGTCACATATCTAAGTAGAAAGCTCACACCGCCTGAGCGTAACTATAGTATTGTTGAGCGGAAGTGCTTGGCCATCAAGTGGGCCCTCGAGTCCCTCAAATATTACCTACTGTGAAGAGACTTTAGGTTAATCACGGACCATTCGCCACTAACCTGGATGTCCCAGGCAAAAGAGAAAAATGCAAGAGTCACAAGGTGGTTCTTGACATTACAGAATTTTAGCTTTTCTGTGAACATAGGGCTGGAAAACTACAGGGCAATGCTGACGCGTTATCAAGAGTCCACTGTTTCATGGCTAAAAGTGTCCGACCCCACCGGTTCGAACAGAGGGGAGGGTATGTGAGACAGTGACAGGCGACGTTGTGGAAGGAAGATATGTTTCCCCTAGAACGCTCTCATATGTGACTATAGGGAGCGCATGGACAGATGCGTGTCACCGAGTGGCCTGGACTCGGTGAAGGGAGAGCCGACAGTCCTGTGTGTCAGTAGCACTATGCTGCTGACATGTGTTTTTAAAAGCGGTTCCAATCCGCTTGTGTCCCGGGTCGGCTTTTCCTGGAGTGGTCAAAGAGCTGGGTGGTGGCCACTTCCCACGCCCCAGTGAGCGGGGCTCAGGCCTATAAAGCCTGGGTCTGCAGGCCTGTCATGGCTGCTGGTGGGAATACTGCAAGCCACATGGTAAAGCAGCCCTGTTTACTCTGTATATTGGTCTATGTACAAGAGGCACTGAGTGTGTCTCTGCTGTAGTCAGGGCCATTACTGTATAGTTAGAGCTCAGCCGAGCAGGATTTTGTTTTGTATGTTTTGCCTGACATTAAGGCTGTGTTGTTTTGTTGCCATTTTAATAAACCCAGGCATAGCCTGGACTTGGACTTTTTATGCTGTGTCCCTGTCTCCGTCTGCCAAATCCCAGGCTGCTACCTGAACGCTGAGGCTAACCCCCACTATATATATATATATATATATATATATATATACCCCCTGCAGGTAAATATATGTCCCCTTTAGGTAGGTATATGCCTACTGTAGTTAGGTGTATGCCCATATAGGTAATAATTACAAATATATGCCCCTTGTAGGTAATTATTATTACTATAGGCCTCCTGTAGCTCATTATTATAAACAGATGCCCCCTGTAGCTTATTATTATAAACCTATGCCCCCTCTAGTTCACTATTTAATATATAGACCTCCTTTAGTTCATTATTAATATATAGGCCCCCTGTAGTTCATTATTAATATATAGGCCCCCTGTAGCTCATTATTAATATATATGCCTCTTGTAGATTACTTTTCATATACAGGCCCCCTGTAGATTATTATTCATATATAGGCCCCCTGTAGATTACTATTCATATACAGGCCCCCTGTAGATTATTATTCATATATAGGCCCCCTGTAGATTACTATTCATATATAGGTCCTCTGTAGATTACTATTCATATATAGGCCCCCTGTAGATCATTATTCATATATTGGCCCACTGTAGATTACTATTCATATAAAGGCCCCCTGTAGATTACTATCCATATATATTCCCCCTGTAGATTATTATTCATATATAGGCCCTCTGTAGATTACTATTCATATATAGGCCCCCTATAGTTCATTATTCATATATTGGCCCCCTGTAGATTACTATTCATATATAGGCCCCCTATAGTTCATTATTCATATATTGGCCCCCTGTCGATTACTATTCATATATTGGCCCCCTTTAGATTACTATTCAAATAAAGGCCCCCTGTCGATTACTATCCATATATATTCCCCCTGTAGATTATTATTCATATATAGGCCCTCTGTAGATTACTATTCATATATAGGCCCCCTATAGTTCATTATTCATATATTGGCCCCCTGTAGATTACTATTCATATATAGGCCCCCTGTAGATTACTATTAAAATATATGCACTCTGCAGTAATAAATATGATATGGCCCCCAGTAAAGTTTAAATGAATATAAAAAAAAATGTACTTACCTTACCATGTTCCTTTTCCGTGGGGCTAGCTCTGGTGTAATTGGCGTTACGCCGGGACACAGCTCCCGAGGATCTCCTGGGCTGGAAGCCTAAGCTTCCAGCCTAGGAGACCCAGCGTCACAGGGGGCATGGTGAAAGCCATGCATCACGCCCCCTGCACCGCTGATGTGTATGTACATAACTCACTGAGTGCTGTACATACAGGGGAGAAGACAGGACGGTAACAATCCTTCCTGCCTTCTCCCTGTAGGAGCAGCTGCACAGCTAGTGTGCAGCTGCTGACTCTGTGGTCATTATAAAATGGCTGTTCAGAGTCACAGGCTAGATGCCGGGTGAGCGACTGCAGCGCCCTCCCTCGGGTGAGCGGCGCTCAGGTTGATCGCCCACCTCGCCCGCCCCTAGGAACGGCCGTGGGCCTCAGCTTGGGTTGGAACTCATTCTTATGTATCTTCGGTACTCTGTAAAATATTTGTATGGTAGGTCCCCTCCTAACAGGTATTTCTTTTGTTTTACAGGGATAGCTCCCAGTGTTATGCCTTCTTCCAGATGTTTCTCTAATTTATTCTGAAAAAGTTTAGGGGGATTGAAGTCTTACATTTAGATTGGTCCCAGGTTATGAGTGGTGTACCAAAAGATTAGTGGTGGGTCCATCAGATTAATGAGATTAATAGCACTTTTTCTAGTTTTGCAGAGTACAGTGCAGATGTATTTGCAAGCAGACTTGAACACAATAAGTGTTTGGAATTCCACTTGGCAAATAAGGTGCAATGCGAATTCATGTTACTTGTATCTGGATACTAATTATCTGCATGTACAATATATACTGCTCAAAAAAATAAAGGGAACACTAGAATACCACATCCTAGATTTCAATAAATGAAATATTCCAGTTGCAATTCTTTATTCATTAACTAGTGGAATGCATTGAGAACAGTAAAACATAAAATGATTGATGAAAATCAAAATTAATATCCCATGGAGGTCTGGATTTGGAATGATAGTCAAAATCAAAATGGAAAATCAAGTATGAGGTTGATCCAACTTCTGTGGAAATGCCTTCTTTTTTTTTTTTTTTTTTTTTGTAAACCACCTCATATTTATGAAACAAGGCTGGACCATTGTAAACTTAGCACTTCTCCCCCTTTGTTTCCAGCAGGCACCCTCATAGATTGTAAGCTCTTGCGAGCAGGGCCCTCACACCTTGTGTCTCATCTGTAAGTCATAATGTAATGTCTGTTTTGTCTGTGCTTATACCCTCTACATTGTAAAGTGCTGCAGAATATGTTGGCGCTATATAAATAAAGATTATTATTATTATGCCTCAAGACAAGTCTTGCTAATTGCCTACCTACCTGTTGTCTATTCCATTTGCACAACAGCAGGCAAAATTGGTTCACAGTGAGTGTTGATTCATAACTGGACAGGTTGATTTTACAGACTTGCAGTTACATTGTGTTGTTTAAGTGTTCCCTTTATTTTTTTGAGCAGTGTATGTTTGGGGTGGTAAAACCTGAAGAAAATCTTAAAATGTAACTTTTATTAAATACCCATAAAACAATGAAATATGATATAAAACATGATATAATAATTGATGCAAAAGCACTGATTAGAGATTATGTAAAGTACCAACAGCGCAGGGATGTCTGTTCCTATTGAAAACATACAGCCCTGGTATTCTGCAATCTCCCTCTCCTAATAATATGGGATAGTCGCCCTAATGAGGGCGTTCCCGTCCGCTACCTAACCTTTACACAAGCTAAAGTAACCCTAGTAGGCCCTCACATAAGGCTATGTTCACACGGCTTTATTGCGGGACATACAGTCTTTTAAGTCTGTGTAACAACACCTATACATACTAAGCACTACATTGTGGTAAGTGTTGGGAATCCTATCATGGTTCTTGTGGCGTTTTTGCAGTCCGAATATGCTGCCTTCTATCAAGTAGGTTACCTATATTTCTTTATTTAAACACAGATTGCATTACATTGACTCTTTTAGGTATGTCCTCCATGGGTCAGTCTGAATAATTGTTATAAGTGTATAACATTAACCCTTATCTATATATTTCAGTTTTTGTTTAATATGGGCTATTTGTCATTCTTTATGTGACTGTGTACTTAGTTATCCCTCCATTCTCCATATCCTTGTCCCCTGATGAAAGTTTATATCTTGGAGTAATGGAAACATGTCGGGACTATTATGTGAGGGCCTACTAGGGTTACTTTAGCTTGTGTAAGGGTTAGGTACCGGACGGGAACGCCCCCATCAGGGCGACTATCCCGTATTACTAGGAGAGGGAGATTGTAGAATACCAGGGCTGTAGGTTTTCAATAGGGACAGACATCTCTGTGCCATTGGTACTTTACATAATCTCTAATCAGTGCTTTTGTATTAATTATTATATTATTTTTGCTATCATATTTCATTTTTTATGGTTATTTAATAAAAGTTATATTAAGATTTTTTTTTTCCCTTTTTGTTGACATTTCATTGGTTGTTGCATTGTTCTTTAATGGTAAACCTGGAGTCACCTGTAGGAGGGTATACTTGTAGATCATTGACTAAATAGCAGTATGCAACTTTAATCAGCTGTTTCTGTCAGCAGGATATTACAATGTTTTTTTTTTTTTTTTTTTTTTTTTAAAAACCATTTACTTGCGGAACAGGGCATGATATAACTGCTTCAAAACACATTTTGGCAGCCTTATTTGGAATATGTAGTTCAGTTCCTATAAAAGATGTAGTTAGCAACTAAACTGATAAGGGCATGAAGGAAGGAGCTATAAGGATAGATTAAGCAAATGAAAGAGTACCTACCATTTTCTGGGATTCCTACCGGTTGCAAAAATGAAGGAGCAGAAGTTTCTCAGCTGAACGCTGTGCCAGATGATTTCTGGGGAGAACTGAGAATTTAGGGACACATGTATGAAGACTGTGTAGGTCTAAGACTTTCTTTGTTGCCCATAGCAGCCAATCAGAGCGTCCCTTTCATTTTTTTAGAACACTATATGAATTGAAAAGGGAGCTTTGATTAATTGCTATGGGCAGCAAAGAAAGTCTTAGGCCATGTTCACACGGCGTAATTGCGGGACGTAATTACGCCCCACAATTACGCCGTGTGGACGGGGGCGGGGCGGGAGCGGGGGAGCGAGCGGGGGGCCGGCACTTTGCCGGCCCATTGACAATCACTGCTAGCGGCGCGTATACGCCGCTAGAAAGTGACATCTTAATTAGAGGAGACGTAATCCATAGTTCTCTATGAGAACTGTGAATTACCGTAATGAATGGGCCGTTTTCGGCCCGTAATTGGCGCACTTCGGCGCGTAATTACGGACCGAAATACGGCACATTTTAAGCCGTGTGAACATGGCCTTAGACCTAGACAGTTTTTAAACATGTGGCCCTTCTTTTTTTCTTAGAAAGCTGAGCATGCAGTGTACATATTGACAGGGTGCATCACAGACTTTCTATCTATCTTTACACTGCACTTGTTTTATGCACAATTAAAAGCTAGAAACATGGTGATCAGTACTGAGCAGATTGCTTCTGCCCCATTGTTTAGTGATTGGTGGGTGTCTTGCATACATGCCAACCCGCCCGCTTGGGGCGGGTGGTTCTCGCAAATGGGGGTCACCTCCAAGCCCCCCCCCCCCCAAAAGGGTAAGCGAACCTCTTGCCGCCAGCAGGCAGCGGGGGGGTTCTTTAAATGAAGGCGGCGCCGAACTAGCGTCAGGACGCTACCTGGCTGTAGTGGGCACTACCTGGCTATAGTGGGCACTACATGGCCATAGAGGCACTACTTGGCTATAGGGGGCACTACATGGCCATAGGGGCACTACCTGGCTATAAAGGGCACTACCTAGCTATGAGGGGGCACTACTTGGGGATGAGGGGGCACTACTTAGGTATGAGGGGGCACTACCTGGCTATAGGGGGCACTACCTGGCTATGAGGGGGTACTAACTGGCTATAGGGGTACTAACTGGCTATAGGGGGCACTACCTGGCTATGAGGGGGCACTAACTGGCTATAATGTGCACTACTATAGGGGGCACTACCTGGCTATGAGGGGGCACTAACTGTACAGGTGCACTACGGCTATGAGGGGCACTAACTGGCTATAGGGGCACTAACTGGCTACAGGGGGCACTAACTGGCTATAGGGGGCACTACATGGAGATAGGGGCACTACCTGGCTATAGGGGGCACTACCTGACTACAGGGGGCACTACCTGGCTATAGGGGGCACTACCTGGCTATAAGGGGCACTACCTGGCTATAAGGGGGCATCTACCTGGCCATAGGGGGCACTACCTGGCTATAGTGGGGCATCTACCTGGCTATAGAGGGGCACTAGCTGGCTAGTGTGGGCCTCTACCTGGCTAGTGGGGGGCAATAACCTGGCTATAGGGGGCATCTACCTGGCTAGTGGGGACTACTACCTGGCTAGTGGGGACTACTACCTGGTTAGTGGGGGCTACTACCTGGCTAGTGGGGGGCAACTGCCTGGCTGGTGGGGGGCAACTACCTGGCTAGAGGGGGCTGCTACCTGGTTATAAGGGGCTACTACCTGGTTATAAGGGGCTACTACCTGGCTTTAGGGGGCAGCTACCTGGCTGTAAGTGGCAGTTACCTGGCTATAAGGGGCTGCTACCTGGCTATAATGGGTTACTGCCTGGCTAGAGGGGGCAGATACCCGGCTACAGTGGGCTACTGCCTGGCTAGAGGGGGCATCTACCTGGCTACAGGGTTCAAATAACTACCTACATATACTATATAACTACATAATAGGGATCTATATTTATACTTATTGTGGGGCCTATATAACTACCTATCTACTTAATAGGTGACCGAGATACCTACCTATTGGTGGACTTATAACTCTACCTACCTAATGGGTGCTATACACCTACCTAATTGTACCTACATACTATCTCAGGGAATTTAACTACTATATTAGTATACAAACAAGACTAAAACTTGGTGCACACATGGGAGTCCCATAGCCGTTTGGGGGCACTTTTACTGTTTGGGGCCTAAGGGGTAATTATTAACATTTGGGGCACTATAGATGGGGAGTTTGTATAGAGATAGGAATTGGTAGAGAAGTGCTGATAAAGTGAGGAGTCTAAGATGTTTTTTTTGTAACATCTACAGTGAAGAGTTGTTGGTGGGAGAAGATGTCATGGCAGTCTGGGACAGATGGAGAAGAAGAAAGAGAAAGAGAACAACTCTTCAGAGACATCTCCTGTAAGTGCCTGGGTGTAACTTTACTTATATGTCTGCAGAGTCTGTGTACACTGGTGTCTACCACTATATGGTCACTGTATGGAGGTAATATACAGTCTGCAGACACTGTGTACACTGGTGTCTACCACTATGTGGTTTCTGTATGGAGGTAATATACAGTCTGCAGAGCCTGTGTGTAACTGGTATCTAGCACTGTATGGTCACAGTATGGTGGTTTATACAGTCTGTAGAGCCTGTGTACAGCTGGTATCTACCACTATATGGTAACTGTATGGAGGTAATATACAGTCTGTAGAGCCTGTGTACACTGGTGTCTACCACTATATGGTCACTGTATGGTAGAAATATTGATTGTAATGTAATGATTTAGGTTCAGGCGCAGTTCAGCGGTATCTCCCAACTCTCCTGGATGCTGAATAGGCTATTCAATGTCCAGGAAAGCTGGGTGACGCCAAAACCCTAATTTAGCTTTCTTTCAGGGTCCTTACACAGTTAGGTGGAGTGGGTGTGGCTTTTTCGAAGAGGCGTGGTCATGGAAATTTTTGGTGCGGGATGCTACGCGCGCCGACCCTTCAGATCTCCCACTTTCCCACTTTCAAAAGTTGGCAAGTATGGTGTGTTGGTATCTACACCTCAATGGTTTTAAACTGTGTGTCTTTGTGTCGGTCACCTCACTTTTGCTTTAAAATTAGAATTAAAGGTGGAAAAGTCATATGCACCCTAAAATGGAAAATGATACAAATAAAACGCCTAACCCCATAACAACTTATCCCTGACACAGCTTAACTGACAGAAAGAGGTTATTAGTCTAAGAAAAAACTTTTAACACACATTAAATCCTCTTTATAAATATGGTACCAATAGAATTCTACTGACTCACAAAATAAAGATGTATGAACGGGGCTGCGCCAGAAGTCTGGCATCTGTTCAGCCCGACATCTAGCGCAGCCCCATTCACAATAGTTTTAAACCAGCCGTACGCCAATAACAGGTGCATTACATAGTGCCCCCCCGGGGCACTTTGTATTACGTCTGATTTCGGGGGGTGTGCAGGAAGCGGGGCGCTCTAGAACCGTATGAAGCTATAGATTTATAGCTTCAGTATGGCAATTCCAGGCGCATTACTTCTGGAATAGGTAGAGCACTTTCAAAGTGGTTTGCCTGAGCCAGAATTGTCGTCTTAGCGCTAGAATGCACCTGATTTATTAACTTGCAGTAAATCGGGTTAATAAATCAGTCACATTCTTTACTAATATTATGCGCATAAAAATTGGCATCTAAATGCCAAAAATCATGCATGTTGCCCAATGTGTCATTAATATCACATATTAAGTTTCCACAAAAATAAACCCCAAAAATTTGTTTTTCCCTGATCACCCTATGTTTTTTTTTAGCTGTATGTCTTCCTGAAATTCCTTATGGCGGCCCTGTTGTCACATGACAGCTTGATGGTTGATAATGTTGACAGTTGTATCAAATCTTCTGCTTCTGAGTTTGGAGAGCCAACTGTGCAAGGAGGAGCCTGTAAGTCTACATTATGTGCACACCAGCAGCAGTGTATATAAATGCCTGTATTCTATATAGGAGGAGGCTGAAGCAACAGGTAAACTCTGTCTCAGTGTGTTATGCCTGTTGTCATATATGTAGTGAGAGACTGAGATCACCCTGTACAAGCAGCTGTGCCCTCAGCTACCCCTGCACAGTTAGTACCTTCTACACAATGATAAGGATCTCCTGAGTTACAAGGTGAAAGTAAAATTTGTCCCCTTGTAATACTGAGGGAAATCCTCTGCATTGCTAATGACATGTAGTTGAAAGAAATCTTATAATTTCATCTACTATCAATTATTGTGTATTTGTGTGGAGGTGATAGGTACTCTTTAAGGTAGTATAGAATGCACCAGAATGTATGAACCTGTTCTTCTGCAGGTCATGCATACAGGCGCAGTCTATTGCCAATACAACAACTCAGGCTCAGGCAGACCATCTTTAACTTGGTCTGGCTGTTCTTACTGTTCTGCGCCTAGATTTGGCGTCAAAGAATCATAAATGTGTCTACTTCTATAAATGGGGTGTGACTTGGTGTGAAATCTTTGGCGCATTAAAAGTGTCTTTGGCGCATTACAAAGGCACTTATCACGCCAAAGTTTGGAGTGCACCCATTCATACATTCTTTATAGCTCAAAGTACACCAGAAACGGGTGCAGCCCCGTTCATACATGTTGCCCTTGCTGAATCTTGCCATTGACTATGGAATTTAGATTTGACTCCATGTCGTCATAGATATGATTAACCCCTTACAGACATTTGACGTACCCATTCGTCAAGGTCGGGTAGGGGTTCCCGCAACTTGACGCATGGGTACATCATGGCGATTTTGCGAGCTCACGCGGCATGGGACCAGCGGTATATTACTTATTATATTATGAGCTCTGGCCGCGGGTGATTAACCCTTCATTATCGCGACCTATCATGGTCGTGATATTGATGTTGCAGGTAGGAGGAGTGAGCTCAGCACCGCTCACTGATCTCCTAGCTCTTACTAAAGCATTCGGGCTGTCTGGGGACGTCATCATGCCCGCAATGCATTGTATGGGCATGGTGATTGACAGTCGCCATGGAGACCAGTATATAGAGCAGTTCTGCTCCATGCTGGTCTGCCTTGTAACAGCGATTTGAAGATCGCTATTACAAACCCCCTATGGGGAAAAGTGAAAAAATTGTGAAAAAGTTAAAAAAAAAGTTAAAAAAAGTAAAACACAAACTTGAACAATAAAATAAAAACACGTGCACCGCCCTTTTCCCCTTTACAAACGCCAATCACCCCAAAAAAGATCATTTTATTTAACCCGCACGGTGAACGTCGTAAAAAAAAAGACAAAACGCAGTCGCAGAATTGCGAAATTTTTTTCAACCTGCAGCACATAAAATGGAATAAAAAGTGATCTAAACTCATACCAACATCAAAGTGGTGACATTTTAAATGTCAGTTCATCCCGCAAAAAAAAATCACTTGCACAACTTTATACAGAAAAATAAAAAAGTTATGGATAAATATTGTTTTACAAAATAAAAACACTTAAAAAAAAACTATATAAATTTTGTATCGACAAAATCGTCTCGATCCAGGGATTAAAACTAACTTGTCACGGATACTACATGGTGAGCGCTGTTAAAAATAAAAATAAAAAACACTACTAGGATTGCAGTATTTCGTTCACCCTGCCTTCCAAAAAACAAATTTAAAAGCAATTAAAAAGCCCTGTCCCCCAAAAAATGATGCCAATAAAAATGTCAACTCATCCCGCAAAAAACAAACTGTCATACAACTCAATACACAGGAAAAAAAAAGTTATGGCTCTCAGACTATGGCGATGCAAAAACGTGTTTTCCTTTTTGAATAAAAGTGTTTTTATTGTGTAGAAGCAGTAGCACATAAAAATATACAAATTGGACAGTGCTGTAATCGTATTAACCTGCTGAGTAAAGCTAGCAGGTCATTTATACCGCACAATGACCGCTGTAAAAAATAAAAATAAAAAACACCTACCAGGATTGCTGTATTTTGCCTCACACAAACCTCACAAAATGTCTTACAAAAACTTTAATAAAAAGTTATCAAAGCGTCATATGCACCCCATAATGGTACCAATAAAAATGTCAACTCATCCTGCAGAAGATAAACCCATAATCAGCTCCATATACAGAAAAATAAAAGTTATGGCTGTCAGACTATGATGACATAAAAATGAAATTTTTTATAAACGCATTTCTGTTGTGTAAAAGTAATAAAACATAAAAAACTGTATAAACTTTATATAATTGTACCGACCCGCATAGTAAAGATATTGTTTCATTTATCCCGTACAGCGAACACTGTAAAATTGAAGCCCAAAAACAATGACGGAACCACATTTTGTTCCCCCAATTTTCATGGCCCAATGCTAAAAAAAACTACAGAACACCTGTGCACCCAAAATATTCAATACACCCCTAGATGAGATCCATGAGTGGTGTTGAATCCAAAATGGGGCGACTTCTAGAAGTTTTCACCTGTTGTGGTACTTTGGGGGCTTTGCAAATGCAACATGGCCCTACCAAAATTTGCGTTCCAAAGCCAAATAGCGCTCCCTAACTTGTATGCCTTGACATGCGCCCAAACAGCAGTTTACACCCACATGTAGGGTACTGCCGAGCTTGAAAGAAATTGCGTAACCCAATTTGGGATGCTTTATTTTCCAGGATTCCAGGTCAAAATTAAACATTTTCAGCTAAAATTGCAGATTGTTGGAAAAAAATTGTATTTTTATTTTCAGAGTCTAACGCTAAAAAAATTTGTGAAACACATGTGGGGTCGATATACTCACTAAACCCCTGAATATATTCCTTAAGGGCTGTAGTTTCCAATATGGGCTCTTTTTAGGGGAGTTTATTAAGTTTTAGCACCTTTGGGCGTTCGCAAACCTGAAATTGCGCCTAAATAAAATCGTAATGAAAATGAGACCCAAGAGTCCGGTAGGTGCTCCTCCTATTCTGGGGCTTGTGGTTGAGTCAAGTAGAGCACTAGGGCCACATATGGGATATCTCTGAAAATGGCAGAATCAGGGGAATTGATGTTGAATTGCATTTACCCGGTCACATCTACCGTGTTCTTGTGAATAATGGATAAAAATTGAAAATCTGGAAAAAAAGGGACATTTTTCAAATTTCACCTCCACTTTGCTTTGATTTCTTTGAAATACCTAAAGGGGAAACAAACTTAAAATATTTTCTAAATATTTTAAGGGGTCTAGTTTCTTAGATGGTGTCATTTATGGGGGTATCTAACATACAGGCCCCTCAAACACACGTCAGAACTGGACTGGTCCCTAAAAAAATCTATTTTGCAAATTTCGTGAAAATGTGAAAAATGACTACTAAATTTCTAAGCTCCCTGATGTGGTAAATAAAACATTTAAAAAATGATTCCAACCTACAGTAGACATATGGTAGATGCTAATTATAAACTATTTTGAGTGAAATAACTATCTGTCTTACACGCAGCAATTTTTGAACTCTCCAAATTTCTAATTTTTCTAAATTTTAATATTTTGATATTTTTCACAAATAAACAAGGATTGTATGAACCAAAATTTCTCACTAACTTAAAGCACAATGTGTCATGAGTAGAGATGAGCGATCACTAAAAGAAAATCGTGTCAATTTTCGATCTCGATCAATCGCTGATTCCCATTAAAGTCAATGGGAAAAGATGATCAGGTTAATTTTTATACCGAAACAGGTGAGGAGAAGCTGGAATTACCATCCATAACAGTAAACTGGATACATGGTACAACTTAGTGAAGACAATTTGGCTCTAAGAGTAACAGAAAAAAATTCACAGGCTAAAATAATTAATTCCTTTCAATGGCTAACTGAAAAGATGAGGACAGCGTAGTTATAGCAGGTACAGCGGAATGGGGCCCATTTGACGTATAAGAAGACATCGGTATTGGAAATGGCACATGGTAACTGGCAGGAGCCCCCTATCACTTTTTGCACCAGGGCCCAAGAACATGTCATATATGTGGTGGCAGCAAGAACATCTCAATGAGGAACATGAAGGTTCAGCTGGCAGGGCCATAGTTATAGGAGATGCAGTGGTAGCCAGGACTGCCGTCAGTCATCTATTAACTGTTTCAGGACCCCATACTGCTAAATTAAATGGGGCCCCCACGCATTACTACTTCCTATTTTTAACATATCACTGGGCCCCTTTTTGATTAGGGCCCCTGACAGGAGTACTGCCCTATTGGCACCCCTTTTACAGTAGCCTGATCCCAAAACCAGCAAAAATGTCCTTTTGGACACCCAGAATAAAATTTGCAAGAAGAAATGAGTATTTGAAATACATTTTTTTCAATAGGACATTTACTAACGGTGTCTTTTACAGTGTAATGACCCCAATACTAGCAAAAATGGCCTTTTGGACACTCATAATAAAATTAGCAAGAAGAAAAGAGTATTTGAAATAAAAAAAAATTTCAATATGACCTTAAATAATGGTGTCTTTTAGAGTGGCCTGACCCAAAACCAGCCTAAATGACCTTTTGGACACTCAGAATAAAATTAGATTTTTTTTCAATAGGACCATTGATTTTTTTCAATGTCTAATGTATATTTCACATTGTAAAGAAGACATGCTACA
>JAODAL010032079.1:0-47492 GCA_025379985.1 Phyllomedusa bahiana | reverse complement strand
ATATGAAAAAGGGGAAAAAAGGAGGCGGTCTGTGATTTTTTTTGGGTTATATAAAGGGGAAAAGTGAGCTTGTGATTTATAGGGTTATAGATAGGGGGAGTGGTCTGTGATAATGGGGTTTATAGATAGGAGGATGTGAGCTCTGGATATATGGGGTTTATATGATGGGGAGAAAGCGAGTTTCTGTGATATATGGGGTTTATTGATAGGGAGAGACTGAGCTCTGTGATATATGGGTTTATGATAGAGAGCTGGCTCTGTGTTTAATGGGTTATATGATAGGAGAGAGTGGCTTGTGATAATAGGGTTATATGTAGGAGAGATGTGGGCTCTGTTAAATTAGGGTTATTGATAAGGAGAAAAAGCTGAGTTGTGATTAGGGGGTTATATGATTTAAAAACAAAAAAAGAGAAACCAGAATTACTGCTTACACCACCCACAGACAGTGATTGACAGTTTGCTCTGTACACACGGTGATGAATGGGGACGCTGTCAATCATTGCATCCGAGTGGGAAAAGTATTAATGTTTCTTAAAGACCACACGAACGCACACAAAATTATAGTCGATGAAATTGCAAGACTTTTCTCAAACATGTCATTAGCAAATCGCATCATTTGCTAGCTCCCGAGTCCGGGTTTTGTAAAGGGAAAGGGAAAAGAAATCCCTCCCTGGAGTAATCTTCTCCCCTGAGCAGAAAAGTGGAGAAAACAAAATCATTAACTTTTTGCACAATATTATTTCAATAGAGAGAGAGCCTCGGGAATTTTCCCGTGGGGGTGGGGATGACATCACAGAGGAGGCATTTATTTTAAAAAAAAGGAAAAAAACACCCCTCTTTTCGGGCTAAAATTTCGCCTGTTAGCAGAGGAAATCACTTCTTGGCAAAACCCCTTTAAGGAGTATAGCAATGGAATTAAAACTGAAGTAAAACAGGTGTGTAATAAATAGTCCTTCATTTATAATTTTTGATGTGTTGTGTTCTCTTTTAGGTGTCGCTCTTTGGGTACCTTTTTTATGTATTTGACTACAGAGGTGAGAGACTGATGTTTTTTGTGTCGGTGCTTTACTATTACTGAAAGCCGAGTACTAGGCTCTTGAGAATCTGTAATTAACCACAATTTTGGAATTAAAGTAGGATTGTCATGTGGTCTGCAAAAGTACAACCTAATTCCATGTTCCCTCTTCTGTTTGGTAGTTTTTTCGGGGAAAGGAAAAAGGAAAAGGTTTTAAAAAAGGGAAAAAAGTTTTTGGGGAAAAAAAGGAAGTGAAGCAATTTCTACCAGAAACGTAAAATTGTCCATATAGAAGTTAATCAGAAAATAGCAGCAACATTTTAATGGTGGTTTTATTGTTTTTTTGTTTTTTTTAACCTGCAAACCTTAAAACAAAGGTGCAGAAAATTGGTATTTTTTAAAACTAGTTTTAAGGTAACTGTTATTGACTGAAACCCAAGGGAAAAATTTTTTTTTTAAGAAACCTTTTTGATAGTGAAATTGTTGGGTTCCCCTTTTTCCAAAAAAGTGACTACAAATTAGAGAAATTACAGCACGGCATATTTTTTATTGTAGCTGCACCAGTATTGTTGCACTGAAAAGAGCGAATTTCAGTCTAAAAGCCAAATTTACTGAGTCCCAAACTCACTTTTCCAACACTTGCCCGTTAGGGCCCCCTTTACACGCAAAGGACAAATTTCCGGTCGGTTTTTCCAACCAGTATTTTGTCCGGTTTGGTTTCCACGCACCGGGCCCCGGGTGGGACGGTTTCTCCCCATGAGCCTCCCCCTTCCCCTTCACATGCACATATTCCCTCCCAAAACCGGGTGGAAGAATGGGCATGCTCAATGCTTTTCGGCGCCCCCCGGGGGAAAGACGCCCGGGGGAAAACCCGGGGTGGGGATGCTGCACGGGTTTTCCATAGGAGTTTTAGTGTTGCGGCCGGTTTTTCAGAGGGTCTGCAAAACTGCAAACAGTCTGAAAAAACCGGCCGCACACCCGTGCCGTGGGGTCATGCCCTTATGGTAAAAAGAGGGTGTGACTTTATAGTCACAATTGGTGCAACTTTTCTGTTTTTCTAGAGATGAGTTGGGGTGAGATGTCATAGGACGGGGAATCCTGTTGTAACTTGGTGGATGAGCTGAGTTCTTTGCCTTATTTAATAGTATGGACTGCATAGATAATGAATGTGTCTCAATGTCTTTACAAAAAAACCTAGCTATTTCTCTGACCTGTAATTTACCCTTTTATGGCAGTTTTTTTTTTTTTTTTTTTTTAAATTTGTTTTGAACTCCCTTTGGGTGTGTTGATGTCAAATAATAATGATCAAAATTGAAACCCCCAGTTTGTAATTTGTCTAGCTTCGTTTTTTAAAATTTATTTCATGTAAGGTTTGTCTCCCCCAAAATAGCAAAAAAATAGTTTTTTTTTTTTGGGTTTTTTTGGATTCTAAAACCGCGAAAATTTCGATCGTTCCCCGCCCCATAGGAATTAAAAGAAAAAACGCCCCGTTTGTCTCCACAGTGTCTTTCTTGCTCGTTTCTGGGCGGTGTATTAACAAAAGTTTTTATATACGCGGCGTTTAGTTTTTTAGTGTTTCCATAAAACAATGTATGAGCAAAGGCAAAAAAAACCCAGAAGACCGCGTTTTTTGCGCAAAAGTGACAAATCTGCAGTTTTGATTGGGCAAAAAATGGCGATTTGGCTGTTTGTTTGTCCGATGCAGTGGGGATTTAGCCTAAAACTTTTTACCCAGCTCAAGTCATTCCATTTTTTAGAGCATTCGAAACCAAAATATTCCAAAAAAAAAAAAACCGCAGGTTCTTTTAACAAGTTGGGTATGTTCAACAGCCATTTTGGGGAAGGGTGCCCTGCAATTATGGTAATTTAGCTTTAGAAAAACTTGGATTAGCTCGTCCCCCTGGGTACAAAGTTGAAAAGTACGCGGGGGAATAAAATGACATGCCTTTATTGGGGGATTACCGCCACGATCTGATGTCCACGGGCGCGGGGGCCCTACCCCCTCCTCCCCCCCTGCACTCAGGAGTATGCGGATCGGGCGGTCCTACACAGGTTCTCCCTTTTTTTTTTTTTTTTTCTTTTTTCCCATGCAGGACCGGTTTTTTTTCAGCTTTGTGCAAAAAGCAGTCGCTTTCTTTTCCCGACGTCGCCTACAATATATTTTTGGGAAAAAACGGAAGAAACGGAACGGCGGCGTTTATACAAATTTTATAAAACGGACCGAAAGCCAAGCAGAGAAAAAGAGCTGTGTAGACTCAGCTCCCCCTTTTCCCATTGAGTCTATGGGGCCAAGGAACAAATTTTATCTTCGGCGTTTTTTAAAAAAAAGAAAAACCCCCCGAAGTCGTGTTTTTTGTGCAGTGTAGACATAGAATTAGATAACAAAAAAACAGACCCCTAGGTTTAAACTCAGAATGTTATAACAAAAAACAGAAACAGCCCATAATTAAGATTAAAAGTAAAAACATGATAAACAAAGGGCCAAGTTTCTATGTTTCGGACAAAAAAGTATACAATAGTATTTTCGTATATGAAGAGTAATTATCAACAAAGTAGTAATGGACAAGGGGAGGGAGAGGAAAGGGAGAAAAAAAAGGGGGGGGGGGGGTGCTGATCATACAACAACAAGGGCCATGACTCATCGCAGAGGTCTGAAGGCTGCAGAATGAGGGAGAAGTTTGGAAGGAAAGCCAAGGCGCCCATGTCCTGTGAAGCATTTGATCTCCTGAGGAAGCCAAGAGTTCCTCCATATGATATGTTTGGGAAACCTCGTTAAACCATTCCTCAATAGAGGGCATTCTACTTTTTTTTTTTTGTTTTTTTTTCTAGACCTAGAATGCAAATTTACCAGCAACATTCTAGCAGTGTAATTTGTTTCATACATTTTATTTTGGGCACTTGTGCCTGTGATTTGCAGTCTGACCACCAGTACAGTGCATGCTTTCCTGTGTAGACAGAAGATAAGTGTCTCCTATGTAGCTGACTTCTGTGAACTACAGGAACATTCAAATCTCTTGTGGCTACTCCTAGAGCTTTCCCCTCCACCCAAGCTCCACCGGTCTTGTTCTCGTGGCTATATCTCTCCCCACCCCCTTTGGAAAAAAATTTGCCCTGTCAACAAAAACAGGAGCAGAGTATTTTCCCTTGGGACCTAGGAGTTGGGGGCCCCTTTAAGCACAGCAGCCGGTGGGAAATTCAAATTCTGGAATCCAGGGGCTTGCTCGAGTCTCTGGTCAGTCTGTTTATTGAAAAGTTTTTTTTTTTCTTTTAAAAAAGAAAAGTTAAAAGCCATGGTGGACCACCGGCTACCTGGTCTGCAAATTAGTCTTGCAGGCTGCAGACTGCCTACAAGATGTCACTGATGATATGGGTGTGCTTGGAGGGGGGTAAAGGGGGTGGCTATGTGGTGTCATATTTGGGTGTGGCTGGAGGCATGGTCTGGTGTGATGGAATGTATTTGGGTGCCGCTATGCTTGGGGCCCCTAATGTTTAAAATGTGAATGGTCTGATTGTTTTGGGTTTTGTCAAAATAAGAATTTCGCAGCGGTTTTAAAAATTCCCTGACTATTCGTACAATCTGTGAGTGCTGTGTGCAGAGTTTACAGTGTATTCTATGAGACATCCTTTACCTGTCTCCTGCTTGCTTGGTTTAAAGGGAAAAAACGAGCCTGGAATGTAAGATAGGGGACTGGTGTTCTTTCGCTGTTTTTATTTAAAAGGGTGAAAAGAGGAAGCCAGTGGACTGACCCCGTTCTGCAAAGCCAGAGGCATCATGGGAAATGTAGGCTGCATTAAGAAATGCAGATCCAAGCCGAAAAAGAAATCTGGGTGGTTTGATCCACCCCCAATTTTTTGACCAATAACAAAAACCCTTATACAAATATTACACATTGTTCTGCAGTGTATAGGCAAAACATGGTGGCTGGAGTGCTGCTTTAATCCCAAGGTTTCTTTGTCATTAAAAATCCATTTGGGCAAAAAACTTTAACCAGAGAAATATTGATTGTTAAAAGGGTTCTCTGGAAACCTCCCCCCCCTTTTGTAACCTTCTTAGTGGAAATGTCTGCTCACTAAGGTTTTTTCTACATTTGCATTGGACAAAAAAAGACCCCAAAAGGCTGGTTTTTTTTCCAATGCAGGACCGCGTTTTTTGTCACGCTTTGTACAAAAAATTTCAGTCGTTTTTCATTTTTTTTGCTTTTCAGCCCATAAAAATTGTATTTATAGGAAGACGGGAAGAAAATAAAAGCCCCCCAGAAGACAAGCAGAGAAAGATGGCATTGGAGAATGCAGCCGTCTTTTTTTTTTGCCCCCCTTTGGGGCTGCCAAAAAAAATTCATATTTTGGCGCTTTTTAAAAAAATAAAAAAGCCCAAAAAATACGATTGAAAACCTGTGCAAATGTGAGACTTTGCCCAACACACACTTTATCTGTGGGTACTTAAAGGGGATTTTAGTTTTTTACTACCAAAAGTAAGTGTGAAGGGTTAAAAAAAAGGGTTTCTGCAGTGTAAAAATGGGCAAAAGGGCAAACCGTGTTTAAAGGTATGTAGCTGTTGTATTTGGGCCCTATCAAGTTAAAAGGTGGGGTTAAAAAATTTTTTTTTTTTTTTTGGGTTTAAAAAGGGTTTTCTCCCTCACAGGGTTTTTACAGATTGCGTTCCTCACTCTCTTAAAAGCTTTAAACCCGGGGAGGGTCTCTCCCCCCAGTAGGCTTGTTTTCCCCCCCAATGAAAAAAATGGTGGAAACTTCATTTTTGTTGTGAGCCCGTGGTAGGGGGAGGATGTCCAGTGTGCAGGGTGTCCAAACAGTGGTCAGTTCTCATGCCTGGAGGCTGTTCCCCCCCTCCACAAGCTCCTTGTAACCAGAACATCTGCATTGCTGTAAACCGCCTGAACTGATTAAACAAATGTGATAAATGCACTCTGCTCCCCCCCTCTGTTATCAGGCAGGAGGTAGAGGGGGTGAAGACTGTATAACGCTGTGTTATATTGGGGGGGAAGGGGTGAGTCTAACAGCCAGAGACTCAGTAATTGCCCAGATCCTTCACATAGAGCTGTCATTGGAAGATGAGCATAGAGAGGAGCTCAGACAGCCTTTATTACAGAGACAGGACAGAAAGCTGAGGCAGCTAGTTTTACTTTCATTTTCCACAGCTCAGTGGGGAGTAAGCACAGAGTGCAGGCAGCCAATCACTGCACAGGGGGTGTTTCACAACCAGGGGGCGTGTCCTAACAGGGCTGAACTAAATATCAGTCAGCCAATCACAGCAAGGGCGGCGTGGCCTGACCTCGGGCTGCTGATTTAGCTCTAGACTTGCACAGATTAGCTCATATCTTCTATACTAAATTATTTAGGTAATGCAAACCAATTGCAAAAGTGCTTATTTTTACTGCCTCCATCATTACAGATATGTAATTTAGCGAGAAAACCCTTTTAAGCTTGTTGCGTAGATGTATCAATCGTATCTAATTTTAAGACTGTTTTAGGTTAGACTAGGCAGTCTTACAATGCGCCACATTTTTCATAGTGTTCATAAATCTTGCACAGGTTAGAACTGTCTAGTGTAACCTTAAACCATTTTTTAAGTTTGCTTACTTTATGCTACTAACTGCGCCCAAAATTTTTGTGCTTGCAAAGCCCCGCCCTTTTCCCCACAAAAGCTGCATCGAGGCCACATCCCATTTGTCGGCCAAGGCGCAGAAGTGTCTAAAGTACATCATCAATGTGGTGTAAGACATGTACGACATTAATTTTAGCGCAAATTGTGCCGGCATTCTGTTGCAGCAACTTTCATACATCTGGGCCAATGTCTCTAAAAAAAAATTTCACCTGAATTAAGGATTAACCCTTCTTCTCTAATTCCTATATACACGGTATATGCGTCATTAAATGCTTGGCTATACCAATGAAGTACTGATATTTTTAACATCTTAATGCAATACAGCGTAACTTAACTTCTCATTTGCTATCCGCAACTCGACATTAAAGTTATTTTGTAGTCGCTATACCTGGCTTTCATATACAGCTGGATTCTCGCTGCAAATGTTGGGGATCGGAGGAAGCACCCTGTAAGCTTTTTAATTTTTCCCCCTTTTTCAACTTTATTCCCTTTGGATCCCAAATACGGAAAAAAGGAAAAATTTCATTTTTGGGGAACCAATATAAAGGAAAGTTTTTACAGGGTTTGGGGCCCCTTTTGGGGATTCCTTAAAACCCCGGGGTTTTTTAATTTAAACCCGGGCATATCGAAAGCGGAAATTTCTAGAGTTGGGAAAAGTTTTCAGGGGGGCCCAAAAAGCCTTTTGGGGGGGCCGGGGGCCCCATTTAGAAAAAATTTAGGTTTAAGTGGTAAAAGCCCCTGGAAAACGTTTATTTGCCCCCTGGGAAAGGGAATTTTTTCCCCTTAGCCAAATTTAAAAACCGGAAAAATTTTTCCCCTATAAAAGGGGGCCCCCCAAAAAACCCCCTACCCCAGACCCTAGTTTCCCCCCATAAACTTCCAAAGGGCCCTTTCCAAAAACCCTTAAAAGTCCGCCCCCCCTTTCCCCAAATTTTCCCCCAAACCGGGTTTTTCCCCAATACCCCATACCCGGGAGAGCCCCATATCCCCTACCCAAAATTGGGGAGTCCCCACCCCAAAAACCAGTGCCCCTCCCCCCCATATCCCCATACCGGGCAAGCCCCTATATCCGCCCGCCAGGAACCCCCAAAACGCCGAAGGAATGCCCCCCAAAAGACCCCGTACCAAACAGATCCCCCTTTTCCCCCCCAAAAACCCCCTAATCCCCCCCCAGGCCCAAAAAACCCCCATATATCCCAACCCGGCCATCCCCTTTATCCCCCAACCAAACAGATCCCCTATATCCGCCGACCGGGGGTTTCCCCCCTTTTCCCCAACCGGCAGTCCCCAAATGAAGGGGGCCCCAAATCCCCAGACCACAGGGCCCCAAAAAGAGACCCCAATCCCCATATCCCCGGGGCCGGGAGTATCCCCCCCAAGGGAAAAAAAAATCCCCCCCTACCAGGAGTCTCCCTGTTTGCCAGACAAGCCCCAAAACCCCAACCCGTGAGACTTCCCTTATTTCAAAAATCTTTATCTATAACCTATATATGTCACAGAGCTCAGCTTCTCTCCTCTATCATATAACCCTATATATCACAGCTCAGCTCCTCTCCTCTATCATATAACCCTATATATCACAGAGCTCAGCTCCTCTCCTCTATCATATAACCCTATATATATCACAGAGCTCAGCTTCTCTCTTCTATCATATAATCCTATATATATCACAGAGCTCAGCTTCTCTCCTCTATCATATAACCATATATATCACACAGCTCAGCTCCTCTCCCTCTATCATATAAGCATACCACTATGTGACACAGAGCTCAGCTTCTCTCCTCTATCATATAACCCTATATATCACAGAGCTCAGCTCCTCTCCTCTATCGTATAATCTTGTATATCACAGGGCTCAGGTTCTCTTCTTCTATCACATCCTGCCCTTAGGTAAGGTATCATAAACCACCCTTTAAGAGATATGCCTATACACAAGGTATACAGTATAACCCTATATATATATCACAGAGCTCAGCTTCTCTCCTCTATCATATAACCCTATATATCACACAGCTCAGCTCCTCTCCCTCTATCATATAATCATCCCTCTATATGTCACAGAGCTCAGCTTCTCTCCTCTATCATATAACCCTATATATCACAGAGCTCAGCTCCTCTCCTCTATCGTATAATCTTGTATATCCCAGGGCTCAGGTTCTCTTCTTCTATCACATCCTGCCCTTAGGTAAGGTATCATAAACCACCCTTTAAGAGATATGCCTATACACATTGTATACAGTATAACCCTATATATATATCACAGAGCTCAGCTTCTCTCCTCTATCATATAACCCTATATATCACAGAACTCCGCTCTTCTCCCCCATCATATAATATTAAGTCAGCCACCATTTGTGCAAGATCTCCCACTTAAAAAGATGAGAGAGGCCTGTAATTGACATCATAGGTCGACCTCAACGATCAGAGACAAAATGAGAAAACAAATCCAGAAAATCACATTGTCCGATTTGGAAAGAATGTATTTGCAAATTATGGTGGAAAATAAGTATTTGGTCAATAACAAAAGCTCATCTCCAGAGGAGATCTGCATGGAGGAATGGGCCAACATAGCAGCAACAGTGTGTGCCAACCTTGTGAAGACTTACAGAAAACGTTTGACCTCTGTTATATATCCTTTGTTGGCAATGACAAAGTATTGAGATGAACTTTTGTTATTGACCAAATACTTATTTTCCACCATAATTTGCAAATAAATTCTTTCCAGATCAGACAATGTGATTTTCTGGATTTGTTTTCTCATTTTGTCTCTCATAGTTGAGGTCGACCTATGATGTCAATTACAGGCCTCTCTCATCTTTTTAAGTGGGAGAACTTGCACAATTGGCTAAATACATTTTTCCCCACTATAACCCAGAGCTCAGCTTCTCTCCCTCTATCATATAACCCTATATATCACAGAGCTCAGCTTCTCTCCCTCTATCATATAACCCTATATATCACTGAGCTCAGCTTCTCTCCCTCTATCATATAGCCCTATATATCACAGAGCTCAGCTTCTCTTCCTCTATCATATAACCCTATATATCACAGAACTCAGCTTCTCTCTTCTATCATATAACCCTATATATCAGAGCTCAGCTCCTCTCCTCTGTCATATAACCCTATATATCACACAGCTCAGCTTCCCTCCTCTATCATATAACCCTATATATCACAGAGCTCAGCTTCTCTCTTCCATCATATAACCCTATATATCACACAGCTCAGCTTCCCTCCTCTATAATATAATCTTATATATCACAGGGCTCAGGTTCTCTGCCTCGATCACCTCCTGCCCTTAGGGAAGGGCTCAGAAACCCCCCTTTAAGCGATAACTACCCCATAGTTATGTCACATGGCTCGACCATTGTAAATCTAAGCACTTACTTACCTTCGTCTCTCATGTACACCCTATAGATTGTAAGCTCTTTCGAGCAGGGCCCTCACACCTTGTGTCTCATTGTAAGTAGCTTTTCATGGTCAAGGTATTTATTTTGTCTGCACCCACACCCTCCCAAATTGTAGTGTGCGGAATATGTTGGCGCTATATAAATAAAGATTATTATTATTATTATTATTATTAGTATTATTATTATATGCCTATACACACTAGAGGGGGAGGGGGGACAGATTTACTATGGCAATTGTGCCAGAATTCTGACTGTTTTTGCGTCATAGAACTGGCGTGTCCATTAGAATGTATGAGCTTTTTCTAGATAGATAAAACATTAATGACCCCTCACTAATTAGCAGACTGAAGAGACAGCAATACTCTCTCACTGCACTACCTGATACTGTGTTGCCCATGCAAGTGACTGTACTCTGTACTGCAGACTAACCCTGATCAGCGCCATTCACTGTAATTGGTTAATCTGCAGTACCAGGCATACTTGCAGTCATATGGGTGAGAACCCCACTGATCATCCATTGATGCCCAATCCTGAGAATAGGCCTTCAGTACTTTATCCTGGAAAATCCCTTGTGGTGACCTCTAAGGCTCACCCACAAATTAGAAAACACTTGTCATTAGGTAGACTTTTAATTAAATCCTAAATTACGATTTCTCCATCCATCAGGTAAAATATGTGATCGGGTCTACATAGTAGTCGTTCTGCAGTATTTTGTAGGACGTTGCAGTAACAGCAGTAAATTTAGCACTGGGTCATGTTGATAGGAGTCAAGGGACTTGAGAGGATATGAGGTGTGCAATAAAATAACAGAATAATATCTCCTTCAAGTCCTGTTACCATTTCTAGTCTTCGTGTAAAGGTCTGTTGTGCTGATCTAGGAAAATGTCATTCTTTACAGAGAACGTGATCTCCGTGCATGGCTGTTCAATAACCGAAATGAGGTGGGTAACATTACCTGCTCCTTATAACCTTTCCCTTCACAAGGAATGCTGGAAAGCTGATCTGACAGGTCACACTGATCAGAGGAAATCGGGTTCACAGATAGTGCTACTTGTAATCTTGTTCCGCAGTAGGCACCAGAGAGTTGCTAGAGCCAATGTTATAGTTTTATATGGGTAGTTGCATTAAAAAGAATGAATGTCTTTTACACAGCTGAGTCACTTTACCGCTTTGTGCAGCACGGACAGCAGCTAAACGGGCTAGGGGTCACTCAGTAAGGTGCTGGTAGGTGGTCACCGGTATCTGGAGCCATGCTGACTGCATCCCACAGCTGCTAGAGGTTGTGTGAGGGAGGATCCATAGATGATGATCAAGGTGGTCCCATAGATGCTCGGTGGGTTTCGTCTGGGGGATTAGGGAGCCAGTGCATTACATGGAAGTATTGATAATGCTGTTACAACCAGTGTTGGATATTTCTACCCATGTGATATGTAGCATTGTCTTGGTGAAAGATTCAATCCGTCCCATGGAAGAGAAATATGGATGACTGGCCCACAGAATGCCCAAAAAACATTCCCTGGACCATAACAGTGCCACCACTAGCTTGGGTTGTTTCAGCAATGGATGCAAGATGTTTGTTCCCTGTTGTATCTCGCCTGAGACGCTAAGGCCATGTTCACACGGCCTAGCCCCGCAATTACGCCGTGGGAGTGGGGGCCGGCACCTCGCCTGCCCATAGACTATCATTACTAGCGGCGCGTATACGCCGCTAGTAAATAACATGTCACTCATCTACACCCACGGCGGATTTGCCGAGCAAGGAGAGGAGACGTAATCCATAGTTCTCTGAGAACTGTGGTTTACTGTAATGACTGGGACGTATTTCAGCCGTAATTTGCGCAGTACGCCGCAAATTACGGGCTGAAATACGTGCCCAAATAAGCCGTGTGAACATGGCCTAAGGGTATTTTCACATGGCGTAATTGTGGGTCATATTTCGATGCATAATTGCACTGCAATATGCCGGACATGCGCCCCTCAATTACGGAAATTCATAGCTCTCACAAAGAACTATAAACTACACCTGTCTTCCCCAGGGTACTGTTCATGTGTACAGTACACCGGGAGAAAGAAGTGACCGGTCGCGGCTAGCTCGTACTTCTAAAACACTGTGTGAACATACCCTAACATCCATCCATCCATGAAGCCAAAATGTGACTCATCAGGGAAAGCAACCTGCTGCCAATCAGTGGAGGTCAGATTCTGATACTGTGTAAGATAGAAAATCCAGTTTTTTCAGTTAAAAATCCAGTACAGATATTTAGATCCACAGGGAAACAGGATAAGAAACCGCTCACGTGTTAGGCCTCATTCACACGGCTTATTCTGGGACGGATTGGAGCTGTACTGCGTGCCGTATTTGCGCTTCCAGTACGGCTCCAATCCGTCCCAGTAACTACGGTAATCCACAGTTCCTATAGAGAACTATGGATTCCCCTCCCGTCGCTGCCAAAACTCCATATTTCCGTACGCGCCGTAAATAATGCATTGTCTATGGGGCCGGCAGGCAGCTCCCCCGCCCCGCCCCCGGGCTTGCCCCTTATTCAAGCCGTATTGTGGGCAGGATCCGTCCCGCAAATACGGCTTGAATAAGTCGTGTTAACACAGCCTTACAGGTTGAACGACAGCTCTCAATCATAGCAAATTCTGATAGTGTAATGAAAATTTAAACCTTTTCTGCCGATGGGCTTCATTAGCAGAGGTGCAGTGACCATTCGTCTGCTTCAGAGCCCCAAACGCAGTCTGGTTAGCTGAACTGCTGTGTTAGGCACCCGACTGTTGGCCCCCTCCCTGGTTCATTTTGGGGGCAAGCTATTCCTCTGCAGGTGGAAGTCGATCCTCGTGCACCTTCCTAAAAGACGTTCACCGATCGCAGTAATGGCACATTGTGCTCTGCATTTTCTACATCGCTTATTCACAATGGTGCTGTCTACAGTTTTACCACAGCAACACACAAACCGTTCACAAACGGTGCAGTTTCCGAAATACTGCCACCTTTGCCTTGAAAGCCAATAATCATTGTTTTTTTGCAGCTCTGACAAATTATCCCTTTTACCCTTGAGAGCAACACGGGATATGTGTGCAGACAGCCTGTCGCGCAACCAAGCCAGCTAACTACACTTGACGTCCTTCTTTTGATGCTGGTTGCATGTACTTCATTAAGGAAGTGTTCTTAATAATGTGACTTGACTGTGTAAGATTAGTTTTAAGAAAAGAGGGTCTTTTTCCTTCCAGATGTACATAATAAAATAAATATTCTGTTGAAGAATCCAAGTCTGATTTAAAGAAAGCACTTCCATGCAGCATTCGCTTCGAATAAAATCTGGGTTAGCAGGAATAATGATAACCGGAAAATAGAATTAGGTTTATGACATTTTTCCAGGTTGACAGGTCTTCTGTTTTAGGCTTTGCTTTAACACGGTTTCTTCACCGATTCTGTGTTCACATACGCTGTCCTATAGTACACTGCTTTACAGCCGGGAGGTGATACATTTGTCAGAAACTAAAGTTTTGGGTTTTATGAAATATTTATACCTTGACCTTTTTTTTTTTTTTTTTTATCCAATAAATAAATTTTCTTCACAGTCCAGTATGTACCAGCATGATCTCTGTTGAAGCGTTATAATAAGACGCTTGCTGCAACATAACAGGACAATGCCAGCGGCCCAGTTTTGACTGCAGCCCGCGGCTACAATGAGAATATCTGCCGGGACTAATGCTGATTGTCTCGGTGCTTCTTTAGAGATTCCCTTCAGCTGACTTTGCCAGTACTTCTCAGATTTGTGCAGAGGCTTTGTAGGCAATTTGTGCTCCTGTCTTCAGGTTTTTATTCAACAAAAAAATACTGCTTGCCATCCATATTGACTGCCATGAGTAGAACACGTCAGCCGGCCAAACAGAGTTTAGAAGTTATGTAGGTGTGTAATTAGGGCATGTCCCCACTGCAAGTTTTTCAGACGTTTTTACAGACTGTTTTCGGTTTTGAAAGCCGACTGTTAACCGGCTGTCGAACTTTACCACAGACCTTAATGGAAAACTTTCCGCCGGACGGGTTTTTAGACCACCGGCTAGTCCGAAAAACATTGAACATGTTCATTCTTCCATCCGGTTTTTGGGTGGAACATGAACATGTCAAGGCGAAGGGGGAGGGCTTTTCTCCGCAAACAGCGGAGAAAAGCCGTCCCCCTGCGGCCGTGTGCACGGCTCCAAAACAGAGCAGGATAATCTGACCGGTATTTGCTCTTTGCCGTGTGGACATTCCCGAAGTCCTCTCTGTCATAATGAGGGAAATCCAACAACGAAAATCCGTCAGTATTCATTGTCTTAGCACATTTGGATGTCAAGGAGGAAGGGTTTTCCTCACTTGGACTCCCCTCTTTTTTAAGGTAAGTTCACATGACCGATTTTAAGGGGCCGTTCACACGGCACAGTGCAAATACCTGTTGAAAATTCTGACCGGTATTCCACTGTTTTCGGGCCGTGCACACGGCCGCCGAGGTACAGCTTTTCTCCACGGTTAGCGGAGAAAAGCCCTCCCCCTTCACATAGACCTATTCATCTTCAGTCCGAAAACTGTCCGTCTGAAAAACTGCCGGGCGGAAAACCCGCGCTGTTGGGACATGGCCTTACAAGGAAATTCAACACAGATTCTTGGTTAAAATCCTTGTGTAATCAGACGGCCATTCATTTGACACAGTGAACTACAGCGCAAATTCTTTACACCACAGATTTCAAGGCCGTGGTGCAGGAAAAATAGAATGGACGTGTTTATTCTTTTGAGCGGATCCTCATTCGATTTTGCCCGAATCAGAGCTGAATACCACTTTAGTTTAGTCAAAATCCTCGACAGAAATCTGAGGTATGGTCTCTGGTTTCTGCCAGGGATTACACGTAAGATTTTTCCAAATGAAAAACTTTGACGTGAGCATACCCTTAATGAACTGCAATGCGCCTGAAGAATGCCACCCGAATAAGGTAAGCTGGCGTATTCCCAGTGCACGCCTGTAAAATGAAGTGCCGTCATTTCTTTTGCTGCGCTTGCACGCCGGCAAAAGCGCATACTTTGAACAGCAGGCGTATTGCAGCACGCACAGGTACGCGCCGCAATAAGCCATGTGAACTCGCCCTTAAGCTAGATTTACTTGAAAGGTCAGTATGAAGAAAAGCCAAATTTATAGTGATTAGCTGATCACCACACCATTTTCTTCTAGAAATTGGCCTTGGCTTCATAACACAGCCCATTAAAAGACGACGTGGTATTTCCTGACTTGTTCTCTACAAAAATAAAAATTTTGGAGCATTTTCTCTTATAAGTCTGTGGTTTTCTGATGTCCTTTCTCCTAAGGGTATGGTCAAATGGTGTAATTGCGGGGCGTATTTCAGTGAGTAAATGCTCTCCGCAATTACGGTAATTCATAGCTCTCATAGAGAACTATGAATTACACGTCTCCCCCGGCGTACAATACGATAATAGAAGTGAATATCCTTGGAAATACGCAAGTACTTGCAAAACACACAGCGTACTGCGGCGTGTACTGTACGCGCCCCAGTACGCCGTGTGAACATACCCTTGGGCCTCGTTCACACGGCTTATTCTGGGAAGGATTGGAGCCATACTGCTCGCCGGATTTGCTGCCGGCCCGCTGCACGGCTGCCGGCGTATTTGCAGGGCGAAATCTGTCCCCGCAATTACGCCGGCAATAAGCCGTGTGAACGCGGCCTTAGTGTTACAATTCCCATTTTCAAGGGATGTATCCCTACACACGTTGACTCTGTAAGCACTGATTGGATAATGTGATATTGTACAAACACCAATCGTGGTAACCGTCATTTTAAAGTTTCAGTAACAAATTTCTAGAGAATATAACGGAGGACAGCATAACATAGTTGAATGCAGATAAGATGCTCCAGAATTATTTCACAGGGAACACAAGGATTAACGAAAACTGACCTTTCAGAAGAAACCACAGGTCCTCTTAAAACCTCCCAGTAGCTGTAGGGTGCAGGCCTGTGTTTTGGTGATGCCCAGTACATATTAGAAACCACATAAGACTAAATCTGTACAAACAATGCTTTAATTGGAGATCTCTTTATACATTTCTTCACATGTTACAAAGAATAAGGCCATCCCTGCATTATTAAGATCTGGGTATTGGGTTTTGATGGATAGAGGAGTGTAACATTCAAATGCCAAGCTGGTTGGGAGATTGGTGAAGAGACGGATTAGATTCCACTAAATACCCTTTTTGGTCCAAGTATTTTCACTGTACTATTTGCATCTGTCTCAGAACATCATCACTTGGAGAATTTGAGACAATACTCGGAGGCAATTAATTCACAGAGCGCTGTTTGTTAGAGGAACACTGGCGTGGGTGCACATTAGCATCATAATAACAAGCCTTACTGAGAGTATCAAGAGAGCTATTAATCCTGCAGTGCTGTGCTGCACACATTCCCTGTTATTACTGCTCACAGCCTGTCCCTGATGTATGGACCTCATTGCCGGGGAGACTATATTTATCAAGTGCAGCGATGTTAAAGCTCATTACTCAGCGGTTTTCCTTCATCTGTAATTGACTGTCCTTGTAGTAGGTTATGACTTTGTACTTTCCTTGAATGTTTGCGTAGCTGTCGTGGATATATATCTGCTTTCTCTTGTGTGGATCTATATCATTGGTATTAATAATGCATGGTGGTTCAAATGGTTCTTCTGAAAGGTACATGTTTCTGGGTGTGGATTGGTTCCCAAGGCAATATTGTAGATGCTAGTAACCATAAACAGCTGAACTTAAAACCCAGTCTGCAGGCTCCCTGAACAGAGACTTGGTCACAGCAGTGCTAACTTACCAAGACCCTAAATAGAAGTGGGTAGTCTCTTAATTGGAGAGAAGAATGACTAAGAAGTGACCTTTATTGGATACTTTAAAATATTCTTTCACAAAAACACCTCCATATACAGTCCAAAAATATTGTCTTGCTCAATACACACCATAAACTTGCCCATAATAAAACAAAAACCGTCTTAACATTGATGTCTTGAGGATAGGTAGATTTCTGCAGGATAAGGGGAAGCCAAGAAACTAACCAGTCCCTATCACGACTATTGCACCGTAAGCCCCGGTTACGTAAGCCCCGGATTTCGCTCGCAATTCCGGCTTGAATAAGGGGCGGGGGGCGGCCCGCCGGCCCCATAGACTTGCATTATCCACGGCGCGTATTGCGCCTGGATAATGTGCATGTCAGTTTCTCCCCGCCCGGCGGATGCGCCCGGGCGGTAGGAGCGACGGAATCCACTGTTCTCTATGAGAACTGTGGATTACCATAATTACTGCGACGGATTGGCGCCGTACTGCAGCACAAATCCGGCACGCAGTACAGCGCCAATCCGCGGCCAAATAAGCCATGTGAACGGCCCCTAAATCCTAACATACGAAATAATCTGGGTAACCCATTGGAACACTTATTATAGTATAGGAATAATTTACTAGGGTAAGAAACTGGTCAGGGTCGCCCTTTTCGAGGCGGTTAACCTGTATGTTAAGATTTAGGATGTAATAGTCCTCATAGGGAATGGTTAGTTTCTTGGCTTCCCCTTATCCTGGAGAAATGTATCTACCTTCAAGACATCAAAGTTAAGACTGTTCTTATTTTATTGTTGGCAATGGTGGAAATGTACAAGTTTATTGTGTGTATTCAGCAAGACCATATTTTTGGCCTGTTTATGCAGTGTTTTTGTGAAGGAATATTTTAAAGTATCAAATGTTTTGTGATTTTTTTTTTTCCAATTGGATTTGGTACATTTGGAGATATCAACACGATTACAGCAGTTTTTTGTGTCTTGTAGTCACTTACACTGCATCACATATGACACCAATTCAGCAAGTGGATAATGGTGTGTAGCACCCATCCAGAAAGCCCAGAAGTCAAATGTGGTACCCACTGACACACAGGACACTGCTATTTTTCTTTTACATGTATAGTCTCCTCTGACCCAAAACACTTTGTGGGCTATCCAAAAAATGCCTCTATATATTTCATTATTTTTCTGTCTCCATAACGTTTTCTTGTGCCAGGATCATTTGTATGGGAGGTAAAGATGCTGTCAGTGAGCCACAGGCTGCATTGTTGTATATGATAGGATTTTTTATGCCTAAGGCATAATATACTGGTCTATACACCTTTAGGCCTCGTTCACACGACTGCTTTGGCCGTGGGTTCGGCCGCGGCAAAAACTCGTCCTAACCGCGACGCAAACTCGCGTCTCCCGACGCAGGTTTGCGGCGCGGGCTTGGGCACGGTTGCAGCGCAAGTGGGGCGTGGCTTGCGACGAGGGTTTGCCCCAATGCAAATTAGCAGGCAGGGGGCAAACTGACGCCCGCAGCGACACCCGCGGCCACCGCGCTGAGGACTCCCTGTCAAGAATTGACAGGAGAGTGCTCAAACATGCGCGGCCAAACCCGCGGCGTGTGAATATTAACGCGGTTTCCAATAGGAAATCATGTTAATAAACTAGGCACGATTTTGCCGCGGTTTTGGTCGTGGAAACCGCGTCTGAACTCACACCCATAACCGCGGCCAAATCCGTCGTGTGAACAGGGCCTTATACTCACCCTCCATCTATGCAGAACATGTGCACGGCTTCTTTTAAAGGGGTTTTGCCACGATGTAATGTTGATGTGGGATCCTCCAAAATGGGTATTTAATCACTTTTCTAACTATATGTGATTACAAAAATTGCAGACTGAGAGAGTACTGCTGCCTTACTGCCCTTAGTTACTTAAAAGCTTCTATTAGATACGACCTGACGAGCTGCTGGCCGGGCTTGCAGAGAACACTTCTTATCTGATGAAAGGGAGCTGAAGAAGCTTTCAAGGCACCGGGTAGAAATATGTTGTCTTTTGTATACAGAATCCACTAGTTGTAATGTGATTATCTGAGTAGATCCCTGCTTTATCTAATGACAGAGAACATGAAGAAGCTTTCAAGCTGCTGTGGAGAAAGCTGTTGTCTTTTGTATACAGAATCCACTAGTTGTAGTTTGATTATTTGAGTGAACATTTCACACAATCCCTTATGCACTAAGTGGCTTGTTTACATTTGCTTCTTAGCAGATAAGGCACGTCCTGTCAAAACCCCTTTAAGTGGTTTTTTTTTTGTAATTTAAGGTAATCTTTTTCCTGTGCAGCTTTTATTAAGATATCTAAATGAGGTTGTCTTCTGCAAGACCTTTGGGACTCTGACATATAAGGTCTTTTATTAGTATTATGACAGAGCTTGAGCCCTGTGTCTACTGAAGCATGGTTCACACCTGCGGTGGAGGTTTCATTTGGAGTCTCTGTGACAGATTTTGTCGTAAATGGCAGAAAAAATAGCACTGCATGCAGCTTGTCTTTTTCAAATAAAATGAGGAAAACCCAAGAAACTCATTGTTGTCAATTTGGTCCTTGGGGCGCTTCTAGTGTTTGTCATGTTCCGGATCTAGCACTGACTCTACAATGGAGGCCTTAGGTGTATGGAAGAATACAGCTTTTAAAAAAACAAACAAAAAAAAAAACCCCTATGTTTTGGAAGGAGATGGGGAGGGGGTACTTGATATCGCAGTGTCAGGTATGGCTCTAAATCAGGAGTCCCAAACTGTGGCCCTCCAGCTGTTGGGAAACTACAACTCCCATCATGCCCACTGTTCTAGATTATATAAATGCATGACGGGAGTTGTAGTCTCCCAACAGCTGGAGGGCCGCATTGAGGCCCCTGCTCTAAATGCAGGAAGTCAAAACTTTTTCCATCCATGTATCCACATTTCAGTTAGTAAAAAGATGAAATGACTAGCTTTACGACCGCTGTCTCTCTCACTTTCTTTCTTTTTTTTTTTCTTTTTTTCTTTCATGTTTTCAGGTAGGATTGACAGCAAAATACATGTATCGTTGTTACCCAAAAACACACAATAAAAAAAAAAAAAAAAGAGAACAGCAAAAATCGTAACAAATACCTGGCAATGTCCTGTATACTGGGTGAATATAGGAAGTGTAGACATAAGGGCTCACATAAACCTGCAACAGGTCCTGCTAGCAAATTCAATATTTTGGAAGACATTGCGGCATGAGCAGCACACTTAAGTAGATGCACATATTAGTTAAGTACACATTTATTGCATGTCCACAGGATGTAGTACAGGACTCCCATTACAAGCTGAATTAATGGAGCTGAACTACATGTAAAACCAAGTCTACATACAAGCCTTTAAAATAATTATAGTTACTGTTTTGTTGCCAAAATGCCAATGTGTGATCTTGTCTTGATAGATGATGATATTTAGGCGTTTACAGTCAACAATTCTAAAATGTTTGCATGTTTATTTTAGGATGGGGTGACTCTGTTGGTTCTCCATCAGAGACTGGAATGACCTATGATGCTCTCCATGTTTTTGACTGGATAAAGGCCAGAAGCGGAGACAACCCAGTGTACATCTGGGGGCACTCATTAGGCACAGGGTAAGCCAAAAACATTTGTCTTAATCATTTGTCAAAAATGTTCCCGTCAGCAGCCGACTGTTGGAATTAACGTAAACCTCTGTATGTGTGACTGCAGATCAGTATATTGCGTAAAAGGAGGAAAATTCTGAAATTCTGAATATGTCAGAGATTAAAAGCTTAAAGAGAAACTCGGGACTATGCATATACAGTGTTATGCTCCAGGTTAGGTGTAAGAAGCGGTGTGTTACATGGGGATTCTATTTGGTGTCCTTCAAAGTCCCTGCCTGGGTTAGACATTGCACATTTTAAAACTTTATATACTTTGTATTATATATTATACTTTAGTGTGTAAAAAGTTTCAGTGCAAAGCTTAAGGCTTAAAGGGGTTTTCTCCCCACATTGATTTTCCTTGCCTACATGTTTAAAGGGGTTTTCAAAAATTCTGGACCGTTTTTGTTTTAGCTGCTCCTTTTAGTGATCCATTGTTTACAGCTCATCTCCAGGGCTGAAAGCTTCTCACTCCTGGTCAGACGTGCTCAGACATCACCTCTCCTCTCAGGCAGCTACTGAGTGTTCAAACCCCAGGTGCTCTCATTCTACTCCCGTCCTCTCTACCGCTTAGTAATTAGTCAAACAGTGCAAATAAATTAAAAAAATAAACCTCAATCAGGTCTGTGCATTGATAAAAAGAAAAAAAATCCACAGCTTTGGTTCCTGCAGGGATTTGAACCACGGATCCTTGTGCCTGGAGGCAAAAGTTTCACCTCTGAGCTACAATGTAGCTACTTACAGTTCTGCACACAAACAGACCTTTCTTTCACTAGAGAGAGGAAAGGCATGGTGATGTCATCCTGCAGGTTTTCTAGGTTACCAGCCACTTACTCTCATTACTCCAAGCAGACCTCGGGAACATAGTAACTCGCTTCCTGCTGAGTGTTATCCACAACATAGGAGCTTGTTCATTTAAGTTAATTACAAGCTTTAACCCTTTAGAGCTTTGTAGCCTTGTGCACTACAGTTTACAAACCTCCAGCATTCCTTTTACTGTAACAAGCTCAACTAGGAATAGCAGAGGTGATATGCCAATTAGCGCTGTAGAACAAGCCACAGCCTAACCAGATAGTGCCTGAAGCTGCCTGTTGCTCCGTGAAACAGCATGTTGAGACAACGCCTTTAAACTTAAAAACTAGACTTTGCATGCACAATATTGTTTAGAGATGGTGTCTCCTAATGATCCTATTTATTTGGGGGATTGTCCTGCAAGGCTGCACGCAAAAAGGGGATAAAAGTTATTTTATTATACCAAAAGTATGTATTTCTAAAAGGTTTTTTAGGTGGGTCGGGGAAGAGCTTAAAAGAGCCGATTGGGAATTCAGATGCTGATAGCTATGCAATTATGAAATGTCCATCTGGATTTATCGTCACCAGAGACTAAATTCCGCAAATAAGTCTTATCACCCACATTGAGGTTCTTTCCAGAGACAGAGAATTTGCTACCTACATTCCTGAACATGCAGATCAGACATTAGGCAAAAATGCTGCTAAATCCTGAAAAGACGTGTATGTGTATTGAGCACACAGTGGGGAAAAAAAGTATTTAGTCAGCCACCAATTGTGCAAGTTCTCCCACTTAAAAAGATGAGAGAGGCCTGTAATTGACATCATAGGTAGACCTCAACTATGAGAGTCAAAATGAGAAAACAAATCCAGAACATCATTGTCTGATTTGGAAAGAATTTATTTGCATTTATGGTGGAAAATAAGTATTTGGTCACATACAAACAAGCTAAATTTCTGGCTCTCACAGACCTGTAACTTCTTTAAGAAGCTCCTCTGTCCTCCACTCATTACCTGTAGTAATGGCACCTGTTTGAACTTATCAGTATAAAAGACACCTGTCCACAACCTCAAACAGTCACACTCCAAAATCCACTATGGTGAAGACCAAAGAGCTGTCGAAGGACACCAGAAACAAAATTGTAGCCTTGCACCAGACTGGGAAGACTGAAACTGCAATAGGCAAGCAGCTTGGTGTGAAGAAATCAACTGTGGGAGCAATAATTAGAAAATGGAAGACATACAAGATCACTGATAATCTCCTTTCATCTGGGGCTCCACGCAAGATTTCACAATGTGGGGTCAAAATGATCACAAGAACGGTGAGCAAAAATCCCAGAACCACACGGAGGGGGGGGGGGACCTAGTAAATGACCTGCAGAGAGCTGGGACCAATGTAACAAAGGCTACCATCAGTAACACACTACGCCGCCAGGGACTCAGATCCTGCAGTGCCAGACGTGTCCCCCTGCTTAAGCCAGTACATGTCCTGGCCCATCTGAAGTTTGCTAGAGAGCATTTGGATGATCCAGAAGAGTATTGGGAGAATGTCATGTGGTCAGATGAAACCAAAGTAGAACTGTTTGGTAGGTAGGAGGAGAGAGAATGCTGAGTTGCATCCAAAGAACACCATACCTACTGTGAAGCATGGAGGTGGCAACATCATGCTTTGGGGATGTTTTTCTGCACAGGGACCAGGACGAAAAGATCCGTGTACATGAGAGAATTAATGGGGCCATGTATCGTGATATTTTAAGTGCAAACCTCCTTCCATCAGCAAGGGCATTGAAGATAAAACGTGGCTGGGTCTTTCAGTATGACCATGATCCCAAGCACACCGCCAGGGCAACAAAGGAGTGGCTTCGTAAGGAGCATTTTAAGGTCCTGGAGTGGTCTAGCCAGTCTCCAGAACTCAACCCCATAGAAAATCTTTGAAGGGAGTTGAAGGTCTGTGCTTCCCAGCGACAGCCCCAAAACATCACTGCTCTAGAGGAGATCTGCATGAAGGAATGGGCCAACATACCAGCAACAGTGTGTTCCAACCTTGTGAAGACTTACAGAAAACGTTTGACCTCTGTCATGCCAACAAAGGATATATAACAAAGTATTGAGATGAACTTTTGTTATTGACCAAATACTTATTTTATATCATAATTTGCAAATAGTTTCTTTCCAAATCAGACAATGTGATTTTCTGGATTTGTTTTATCTTTTTGTCTCTCATAGTTGAGGTCGACCTATGATGTCAATTACAGGCCTCTCGCATCTTTTTAAGTGGGAGAACTTGCACAATTGGTGGCTGACTGAGTACTTTTTTTTTTCCTACTGTAATTACATGTATAGGATGCAGACACTTGAGTGTAAATTCTGCGTTATATGATTTTTATTTTTTTTTTCCATGGTCAGTGAAAGTTTTTTTTTTTTCTTATTTTAGGGTTGCTACAAATTTAGTGAGAAGGCTGTGTGAAAGAGGTATGTGATTTGATTTAACTTTCTCAGTTACAATATATTATGACACTTTAGAATATGTTCTTATGTAATTTTTGTTGTGTGATTTTACTACAGACAAGTTTGTAGTGGTATATTCTGTGCTTCATTTTATTTATAGAGTGCCATAAAATTAAGGCCAGAATTTGGGGGAGGAGGAAGGGGTTCTTATGCTTATAGTAGTCATAATTTGGCCAACTGCTATTTTTCCAGCTTTGCCGTGAACCTTAAAGTGGTTGTCTCACTACAAGGCTTGCTTTTTATATTAAAGATCTGGCAAAAACAAGTCACTTTGCAATATATGTGTTTATTAACAGTGTCCTACCTATTCTTAGATATCCTCTTGTATGGGCTGCATCAGCTCCTCAGGTCGCTATAGCAACAGACCTGCTTGATCTCCCCTAACAGGCTATCAGCGCTGGTCGCTATAGGTACAGACCTGCTGTCCTAAGCAGCTTGTCCTTGTAGGCTAATAGAAGCCAGTAAACATGCCCCTCAATTCAAAAATGAAACTGACTGAGGTAAGATGAATCGGTGTAGTGAGACAACCCTTTTAAGACAAACCTGGCAGGTACTTAAATAAGAACAAAATATGACAGAGGGAAGTAGGTTATTATTTAAGATAAATCCTGACGACGACTCCTAGGAGAAAAAGTGAGTCCTCGTTCCCATGCCCACACAGGCAGACTGACAACTACCCCTGTTTTGGGGTGTGTACACAAATGATAGTTGGTCATCATGTGTGAGTAGGACTCTCGCGGTTTCTCCTAGGAGTCCTGTCAGAGTTCACTCTGCTTTTTACTCAGAAATCCTGCTCAAAATTATAAACCTGTATATTAGTCGGCACTATAAATCTCCTGACAGGTTCGCTTTAAGATGAAGGTGCTGCTAAGGCTATGTCTACACAGAATAGCAATACAATCGTATTTTCTGCGCTTTTAGGATTTTAAAAGCGCTGAAAATACGACCATTCGTGCGGACCCATAGACTGGAATAGAAAAGACACGTTATAGTCTCCACGGGTCGTTTTTGTCTAGTGTTTTATACAACATGTTGTATAATACGCCGGCACTTTTAGTTTTTTCGGCGTATGGGCGACGTAAAGTAAAACGAGAACCGACCACAGTTTTTGCGCAAAATGTGACAAAAACCGCGGCCCTGCATTGGGGAAAAACGGTAGATTTCAGCAGTTTTTTGTCCGATGCAGTGTAGACCAAGCCTTACTTTTATTGGGAGATCTTCTTTATGAGCTTAAAAAAAAAAGTAAGATATGTCTTTTTTTTTTTTTTTTTTCTTAGTCCGGTCGTGGCAGTTTCCAGATTATAATTCTAGATTAATCTGAGTGTTTAAGCTAAATGGCTATTCCGGTTTTAGCATATAAAACATTTTAGGCAATTTTGCTTAAGAATTTCACTATCTGTTTCTCAAAGAAATCTACAGTCCTTCATAGCTTTCTTCCAGGGGGTGAGAGTCTGTTCTGGTCACGTGCTCGTTGTAGTCTTCATAACAAGGTGTGTGCCTGTGTGTCCCTGGAAATAGAGAATGTATTCTCCTGTAGAATGACTTCAAGCAGAGGTCTTGAAAACATTGAGTAATTAATATAGAAAGTTTATGGGTGCGTCAAGACGATGAGCATTTCAAGTCGGAATCCATGCGGAACCGGATTTGAAATACTGATCTAAAACAAAAAGGAAACTATCCCATTGACGTCAATAGAAAATATGAGTTGTGGAATATACAACGCATATTCTTTCCGTCGTTTTTTTCGAGTAAAAAAAACTTAGAACATGTTCTTTCATTGGATTTCACATTAAAAAAACACGTCTAAAACATTTGTACAGTACAGTTCAAAAGTTTGGGGTCACTTAGAAATGTTCTTATTTTTGAAAGAAAAGCACCGTTTTTTTTTTCAATGAAGTTTAACATTAAATGAATCAGAAATCCACTCTATATATTGTTAATGTGGTAAATGCCTATTGTAGCCGCAAACGTCTGGTTATTAATGCAATATCTACATAGGTGTATAGGGGCCCATTTCCAACAACCATCACTCCAGTGTTCTAATGGTACATTGTGTTTGCTAATGTGTAAGAAAGCTATTGGAAAATTTGAACACCCTTGAAAAACCCTTTTTGCAAGTATGTTGCACAGCTGAAAACATGAAAACAGTTTTGCTGATAAAAAAGTATAAAACTGACCTTCCTTTGAGCTAGTTGAGAATCTGCAGCATTACATTTGTTGGTTCGATTAAACTCGCAAAATGGCCCGAAAAGAGAATTTCATGTGAAACTCGACAGTCTAATTTTGTGTTTAGAGATGAGGCTATTTTTCCATGCGGAAAAATTACCAAGAAAAATGAAGAATTCCTACAACGGTGCATACTACTCCCTTCAGAGGAGAGCACAAACAGGCTCTAACCAGAGTAGAAAGAGAAGTGGGAGGCCCCGCTGCACTGTTGTGGATGGGAACAAAGGTTATATATGTGTGATCCTTTGTGTCTCTATTTTAATGTATTAATCAGTATAATACCTCACATGTCTTTATATATTGCACGTAAAAGCTGCCCGTATAAAATGTTCACTTTGTAATGTGTTAGCAAATGGCCGCATATATAATTGTTTGTAAAAGGATAACTGTTTAGAATGTATTATGTAAAAATGTCCATTCCAACTCACAAATGGGTCTGTGTTCAGACACACCTATGTATGCCATCTTAGATGTTTTCTTCTCTCTAACAAAGAGAAAGGGGGGATCATTTAACATATAGATAAGAAGGCCAATCAAGAGGGTTATGTTGCTTTTAAAGGGAAAGTGTACACCCCACAATCTGATAAAACCTTGATTTGTGTAAAAAACTGAGCAGAATTCTTTTGTCAGAGAAAGTGTCAGGCTGAGATTTCTTGGCACGTGCCAACAATATAATGATTTTTCCCTGCTGGAAAGTAGAGCCCTTTTGTGGTTCCATCTCAACAGCCACAACTGAGCAAAAGACAAGTACATTAGAGTCACTAGTTTTCAAAATTTGACGCCTCAAGGTCTCAACTGGCAGCTTCATTTAAATAGTACCCGCAAAACGCCAGTGTCAACGTCTATAGTGAAGAGGAGACTCCGGGATGGGCCTTCAGGAAAGGGGGGCAAAGAAAAAGCCATATGGGAAACTAATACAAGGAAAAGATTAATATGGGCTACAGAACACAACAGGGACGAGGAAGATTGGAAAAAAGTGTTATGAGGGGTTTGAGTTTGAGGTGTTTGGATCACCAAAGAACATTTGTGTGACCCAGAACAACAAAAAGATGCTGGAATAGTGCCTGACACCATTGTAAGCGGGTGGGGGTAATGTGAGGGTGGGGGGTTGCTTGGTGCTGGTAAAGTGGGGGGATTTGTATAAGGTAAAAGGGATATTGAAAAAGGGAAAGGGTATCACTCCATTTTGCCGCCCCGCCATAAACCCCGTGGGGGGGCGCTTGATTGGAGCCAATTTCATCCTGCAACAGGGGCAATGACCCAAAGCAAACCTCCAAAATTTTTAAGAATATTTTGGGGAAAAAGCAGGAGTGGTATTTATCTGTAATGGAGGGGCCAGCGCATCACCAGGGCTCAACCCCATTTGGTTTGTGGGAGGCTTCCTACGGTACAAAAAAAGTCCCATAAGCCAAACCAACTTGTGGAGGGGTTCTGGGAAAAATGGGGTGACATTTCCAGATTACCCAGCAAATTAACACTGAATGCCCCCGGCTGCAATGCGGGGAAATTGTGCAAAGGGGCGAGAAAGCAAATCTGAAATAGAAATATTATTTCAAAAAAAACATTATTTTTTTAAACCTTGTCATTCTGGGGGATTTCTATTAAATTTTTAAAAATATTTGAAAATAAAAAGTATGAGCTTTCAGGGAAAGCCCAAAATTCCCTGGGTGACCCCAAACTTTTGAACGGTAGTGTATATCTGCTTTAAAAGCCCCCATACTGCTGAATAAGACTCGCATTCTGACGTGGACTACAACAGGAAAAAAACTACCTAAAATCCACATGAAATACCAGTGGAAAACCGTGTCGGACGACACTGTTTTCAACTGCAGGATCTAATGAGTATGTTTTACTCGTCATGTGGACGTACCCTTTTGGAAAATTTTCTGATTTGTATTTATGCAATAAATAATATTTATTTGCTGACCCTGAAATACAACCTTTTGTGCATATCATGCGAAAGCTGAACATACATTGTCTTTCATTATTTCCAGAAACGCCTCCGGATGCTCTAATATTAGAATCGCCATTCACAAACATCCGTGAAGAAGCCAAGAGTCATCCGTTTTCTGTGGTAAGTATTAAATATTTTATTTTTATTATTATATGACCCTTACATGATGTATTATGTGTCTACTCCTTTTTTTTATTTGCTTTGTGTACAGAATATACAGTTTTGTTTTTTCTATATAGTCACTAATAGCTGATGGTTACAAATTTGCTACAGTTATCATTTAGTATTTGCTTACATAAATGAATCCATTGTCCTTGTATGTACATTATTTGCATATTCTTTTGTCGTGTTACTAGATATACAGGTATTTTCCTGGCTTCGATTGGTTTTTCCTTGATCCCATCACAGCAAGTGGCATAAAGTTTGCAAATGATGACAAGTGAGTCAACCTCTTAATGGCAATAAACATACAGGCACATCAGTAAGGGAGTATGAAGTGGGCTCTCTTTCTCAGCCAGCTCCATATGTGGGGAGTGGCGGCTGCTAATTACAGCGGACACCCGCCTCTATCGGCAGGTATCGAAGATGACTTAGGGCATGTCCCCACGGCACGGGTTTGCGGACGGTTTTTCAGACGGTTTGCGGTTTTGCAGATCATCTGAAGATCCAGCGGCAAATGAGCACAATGGGCTTCTATGGAAAATCTGTGCAGCAGTCCCCACTGCACGGGTTTTCTGGCAAAAAACATTGTGCTTGCAATGTGCATGTCAATGTGAAGGGGGAGGGCTTTTCTCCGCTCATTACGGAGAAAAGCCGTCCCTCACGCGGCCGTGGGGACGGCAAACTGGACAAATACCGGTCGGATAAACTGACCGGTATTTGTCCATTGCTGTGTAAACGGGCCCTTAGATCCCTGCTGTTTAACCCTTAAGGCACAACACCATCTAAATGGATGGAGAGAGGTGCTCTCCACCGTTCCTTACCCAAATCCCTACTCGCAACAAGCTCACAGAGTACCGAGCAGCCGGAAGCCTATTTGATGCCTCCCTAGTTACCATGTTACTACTCCTGTTACATCCTAAGAGACCCATATTTGTGAACCTTTCTGCATTATCTATTAAATGCAGAATGTTGTACAAGCAATGCCCCCACTCCCTCTTAAATGGTCAGGTACCCTAGGGGGACTATAAAAAAAAAAAAAAAAAAGGTAAAAAGAAAAAAAATTTAATAGTTCAATTTGGCATTTTACAAATAAAAAAATAAAAAGTTACACATAATTGGTGTTACTGTCTCCGTACAAGTCTGTTTTATTAAAATATTACAACAGTTATTTGGTACAGTGAACATCATAAAAGAAAAGAGCTATCATTTCTTACACTGCTGTGGCAAAATGAAAGCTGACCTCTGATTGTTATGGGCAGCAGAGACAGTTATACATTTTAGGCAGTTTTTATAAACGGGGCCCATCATCTTTAGGTGTCCCTGTACTGCCTGGAGGAAATTGAAAAACAAAGTAACCCTTTTTTTTATGTTGGGGTATGTTCCCACACTGTCAAGACACCGGGTGTTTTAGAAGTACGTGCTGGCCAGCGTGTACTACTAAGGCGCAGGGGGGCCGACCCCATTCACCTCTATTATCCCTTCACTTACGTCACAAGCTGTTATAGGCTGTATTTTGAGCAATATTGCAGCGCAATTACGCCATGAAATACGTCCAGAAAGACGGCGTGTGAACACACCCTTTTGAGTTCCTGTGTCTTGGCAGTAAAAAAAAAAACATAAAACCTGAAAGGCCCCTTTCACATCACGTTTTTTCTGTCCCCGTTTGTGGTATCCATCAGGATGCCATGAAAAGTTTTCCTAATGCATACCACAGTGGAGCCATGACGAGGCCCATAGAGATCTGAAGGGTATACAGTGTCTGAATATTACTACATAAGCCCTATTTACTGAATTGATACGATTTCTGCATTGGACACAGAATCGTGGTAGACACTCCGCCTGAGCCTTTGTTATACAGAAATAATCTATAGTTTGTAGAGGAATAACGCCTTCTTGTTTCTTGCTGTAGTGTAAAGTATATTTCGTGCCCGCTGCTAATTCTCCATGCAGAAGATGATCCTGTGATCCCATTCCATCTAGGAAGAAAGGTATTTATCTAATTTGTTCTGGGATTAAAAGTCCTATAGTTTCGCCAGTAAAAATGTTATCAAAATATGCTGAGGGTTACAGGGTGTGGGACAGTCAGGATTTTGTGTATTGCTTGGCAGAGCACCATCAACACAGACCTCAATGTGGAAATACACTGAACTCTCATCTCAACCAGCAGCACTAGTTATGTACTCTAGTATTGATCCTTTCACGTTCATTAGTATATGTGTAAAACTGTTCACGTGGTTTTGCAAATTTAATTGTAATCTCCTGGTATAGCTGCTTTTTCATTCATGGTCATGCCTTATGTCTTTGGTTTCCTTTGTAATAAAATTGTAATTCACACTGTATCATTGTATAATCTCTTTAGCTTTACAACATTGCGGCCCCAGCTCGCAGTTTACGGGATTTCAAAGTACAGTTTGTTCCTTTCCACAAAGACCTGGGATATAGACACAAGTACATATATAGAAGTCCAGAGCTAAAACAGATACTGAGGTGAGTATTCTTCACAAGGGGTTATCTCATCATGTTGTTTCACTGAGCCAAAAGCAGATTCATTCATCTTGTCTCTTCATGGTCAGGATGTGGGTGGTTCTATAGCAGTGATTAGCATATGAGCTCAGCATTCACAGCTCTTCTAATTCAAAACGAATTACTTGTTTGAGCTAACGCACTGTTCTCCAGCTGTCGGTTGTCTGATCTGTGGTGATGTCATCCCTGCTATCCGATAAGACCAGGGCTGTGGAGTCAGTAAGACAAAGCTCCGACTCCTCATTTTCCCAAACTCTGATTCCGACTCCCATTCCCTCATACATGACACATGTTTAAGTGCTAACATTACTGTAGTAAAATGGTAACATCAGGCTTTTTATCACCTTATGATACAATAATCAAGCTACTTAGGTAGAACAGACACTGAGAAGCAAAATGGTAACAATGTTTTTTGAACTTTTGACTTTCAGGCTCATATCTCACCATCCACTACAGCTTTGAACATGAGGCTACCATCATTTTATAGACCATCATCTTTGCAATCTTATACATAAATTTGACTTACAACTATTTAGCATCTGCTTCGTTATGTAGATTCTTGTCATGTAACTGCATTGTTACTGTTTTGCTCCTAAAAATTTAAATTTAAATTTTTATTATTTTGTTAGTATTTTGTAAATCCACCTTTGGCTTTCAACACTGTCTGAATCCTTCTGGGCTCTCGATCAGATTCAAGCATGTCGCAACCGAAATCTGATCCCAGGTCTCTTCTACACGTTCCCAATGTTGGTGCAGACTGGACTTGGATACAAATACAGCTTTTTCTTGAACTCTACCAAACAAGTGGGCGATTGGGTTGAGGTCTGGGGACTGTGGAGGCCAATACAGCAACTCTACTTCATTATCATTGAACCATTCCTTCTCCAACCTTGATGTATACTTCAGGCTGTTGTCCTGCTGGAACACTGTCGTCCTTTTCATACTTATGCTACTCAGGTATACGACATAACTCATGTTGTAGAATACTCACATATAGCTCAGCACCGAGACCATCATTGATCCTGGTCAAGTATCCAACATCTTTGGCTGTGATACATCCCCATATCATCAGGCTTCCTCCAATCAACTTGACAATTCCTTCAATTTCTCAATCCGTTAGCTTCCTTTTCCCTTGATTCTTCCAAACCCGTTTGCAGCCGTCAGAGCCCGGTCTATGGACTTTTGTCTCATCGCTCCAAATCACCCATTTCCAATCTTCCACAACGCTTCTTATGACGAGACTGAAGTCGAGGATTCGGGTTTTTTCAGGCCACCATTCCAGACTTGTGTAGTGTGTGTCACACAGTGCTTGCATGGATGTCTTACGAAGCATACGAGCTGCCTCCACTATCGTGTTTGTAGCACTAGAACTGATAGATCTTGTGGCTTTTGAATGGACGGACGGACATTTCGAATTCTTCCAGCTGTTATGGCCTCACATGATGCAGTTTGGCAATTTTCTTGGCCGAGAGACAGATATCGATGATGCGGTTTCTCTTCACTTGGGAAATTTTCATGGCTGCTCGGACCAGTAACCTTTCACTTCGGAATCAGCCTAATAACACACTGAGCTATTAGGGAATGTGAGAAGAGGTTGTAATTTGTAGTACACAAGAAGAAAAAGATTGTTACACCACTGGGAGCAAAATAATAACAACGCAGTTGTTGAGAAGAACCTGCATAATTACGCATATGCTAAATAGTTGAAGGTCAAACTTAGCAATTAGATAGCCAAGATGGTTGTCTATAAAATGATGGTAGTCTCCCGTTCAAAACTATAGTGGATGGGGAGATATGGAGCTTAATAGTCAAAAGTTGAAAACATTGTTACCCTTTTGCTTGTTGGTGTAAAATATACAACGTTCGAACACAAAAAACTTAAATTGTAAATTTGCAAAACGCTCTGCAGTAAGAGGGAAAAAACAGTTTTCAACTAAAACATCCTGAATAACATTTGTTGGGTCTATGAATTTGTTCTGAGAAATAGTATCGCCTCCATCAGATTCTCCTTCAGACCTCAAATCTGATTCTCATTGATCTCATTATTTCCAGTCTTGAGAACGGCCTCTCTACACTAACATAGGTTGGTGGCAAAGTGGTGATCACAGGCAGGGCCGCCAACAGAAATTTCAGGGCCCCATACAGCTGAAGCACCTGGGCCCCCCTGGAAACCCCGCCCCCAGCAACCCGATCGCCCCACCCCCAGCAACAAAAAACGGCCTCTCTGACATAAATGCGCCCATTTTACCACATAATACAGTGTGCAAAAAAGAACTGTATTGTGTAGTACAATAGCAAGAGAGTCACATATCTGTCTGTCTCACACGTCTGTCTGTCCCACATATCATAGACACAGGGCTAAGTAGCTCCATCCATCTCCCCACCAGCCCACATACAATATCTGCTCCCCCCACCAGCCCACATACAATATCCACCCCCCCACCAGCCCACATACAATATCTGCTCCCCCACCAGCCCACATACAATATCTGCTCCCCCCACCAGCCCACATACAATATCTGCTCCCCCCCACCAGCCCACATACAATATCCGCTCCCCCCACCAGCCCACATACAATATCCGCTCCCCCCACCAGCCCACATACAATATCCGCTCCCCCACCAGCCCACATACAATATCCGCTCCCCCCACCAGCCCACAAACAATATCCACCCCCACCAGCCCACATACAATATCCACCGCCCACCAGCCCACATACAATATCCTCCCTCAACCAGCCCACATACAGTATCCGCTCCCCCCACCAGCCCACATACAATATCCACCCCCACCAGCCACATACACTATCCCCCTCCATGTTCCCTTGGTCACCCACCACACCACCATCAAAAATAAACACCAGCAAGAAAAGTAAGTGTACCTCCTATCACAGGGTATCAGGGACACATGTACGCGGGCCATTATACCACGCCGACATAACCTACAAAAACCACCCCATAGAGGTCCAACACCAGCTCAGGTATAACCTACTACACCGCTAATAGAGACCACAGAGAGGTCAGATCCAGCTCAGGTATAACCTAAAAACACTGCCATATAGAGACCACATAGAGGTCTGCCCACCAGCTCAGTTATAACTACAACATCATCACATAGCACCACATAAAGGTCAGACACCAGCTCAGTATAACCTACAACACCACCATATAGAGACCAATAGAGGTCAGACACCAGCTCAGGTAAAACCCTTTACAGCACCATATTTAGAGACCACATAGAGGTCAGACACCAGCTCAGGTATAACCTACAACACTGCCATATAGAGACCACATAGAGGTCAGACACCAGCTCAGGTATAACCTACAACACCGCCATATGGAGACCACATAGAGGTCAGACACCAGCTCAGGTATAACCTACAGCACCACCATATAGAGACCACATAGAGGTCAGACACCAGCTCTGGTATTACCGACAACACTGCCATATAGAGACCACATAGAGGTCAGACCCAGCTCAGGAAAAAACCTACAACACCACCATATAGAGCCCACATAGAGGTCAGACACCAGCTCAGGATATAACAAAAACACTGCCATATAGAGACCACATAGAGTTCATACCCCAGCTCCTCTATAACCTACAACACTGCCATATAGAGACCACATAGAGGTCGGGACACCAGCTCGGGTATAACCTACAACACCACCACATAGAGGTCACACAGCTCAGGTCACATCACATTACAGTGAATACAGCACTGACCCAATATAGAACAAAATAACCGCTGACATCAGGGACTCACCAGAGACGTCATATCTGATGAGTCGTTCTCTTCTATTGAGTCGTTCTTATTCCCTTTTTCTTCTGCATCCATTCCACACCGCCATGATGACTTGTCCCGGCCACAACTCATCCCTACAGAAATTACACACAAATCTTAGAATCCTCAATTTTCAAGCATTTCTTTACCTATTCCCACCTCTGTACAAACTTCCCAGGGTGGGAAAAGCGGGTACAAGCCATAACTTACAGGTCTAGTATCCTAAGGGGTTGGAGGGGGGGGAAGGACTAACCCCCGGAGATAATTGCTACAGCTATGGGCTGCTCCCCTAACAATTATATTACCAGGTAGGTAGGCAAAGGGGCAGGCCCAGGTAATTAGATAGGCCCTATTTAGGTAGGTAGACACCCGCGGATAAGTTGGTAGGCCCCCCAGGTAGGGTTTGGGGGGTACTAGCCAGAGTCCCCTTTAGTTTGTAGGCGTCAGGGCCCTCCTTTAGTAGGTTTGTAGAGTCCCGTGACCCCCTTTAGAGGTTAGGCAGCGTCAGGGCCCCCCTTTAGAGGTTAGGCAGCGCAGAGCCCCTTTAGAGGTTAGGCCGCAGCAGGGCCCCCTTAGTTGTAGGGAGCAGCAGGGCCCCCCTTTAGTGTAGGCAGGGAGGAGGGCCCCCCTTTAGTTGTAGGGACAGCAGGGCCCCCCTTTAGTTGTAGGCACAGCATGCCCCCCTTTTTGTAGGCCGCCAGCCAGGGCCCCCTTTAGTGTAGCCCAGCCAGGGCCCCCTTTAGTTGTATGGCCGCAGCCCAAACCCCCTTTAGTGTAGGCCGCAGCCCGGGCCCCCCTTTAGTTTAGGCCGCAGCCAGGGCCCCCTTTGTTTTAGGCCGCAGCCAGGGCCCCCCTTTAGTTGTAGGCCCCCAGCCAGGGCCCCCCTTTAGATATAGGCCTGAGCCAGGGGCCCCCCCTTTAGATATAGGCCGCAGCCAGGGGCCCCCCCTTTAGATATAGGCCGCAGCCAGGGGCCCCCCCCTTTAGATATAGGCCGCAGCCAGGGGCCCCCCCTTTAGATATAGGCAGCAGCCGGGGCCCCCTTTAGATATAGGCAGCAGCCAGGGCCCCCTTTAGATATAGGCAGCAGCCAGGGCCCCCCTTTAGATATAGCAGCCCAGGGCCCCCCTTAGATATGGCAGCAGGGCCCGGCCCCCTTTAGTTGTAGGCAGCAGCAGGCCCCCCTTTAGATATAAGGCAGCAGTCAGGGCCCCTTTAGTTGTGGCAGCAGCAGGGCCCCCTTTAGATATAGGCAGCAGCAGGGCCCCCCCCTTTTGATATAGGCAGCAGCAGGGCCCCCCTTTAGATATAGGCAGCAGCAGGGCCCCCCTTTAGATTTTAGGCAGAGTCAGGGCCCCCTTATATATATAAAAAAAAAAACAAATCAGTCACTTACCTGGCCTCGCTCCCCGGCCGCTCCGTGCCCCGCCGGCTCCTGCCGCCCTGCATAGGCGGCGCGGTGAAGTGACGTCACCGTGCCGCCTAAGTCAGCAGTAGGGCCGGCGCCCGGGAGGCTGAAGACCCTCAGCCAGCCGGGGAGATCAGCGGAGTGCAGCGCTAGTGGCGCTGTACTCCGCTGAACCGCGCAGCCCGGGAGTCGGGGACATTAGTCCCAACTCCCGGGCCGGTCTTGAGCGCTGGGACGCGGGGCCCGGGCGTTCAGAGACCGGATGCGAGGCCGGGCCCCGGGGGCGACGGCACTGCCTCCGGGGCCCGCAGGAGCTCGGGGGCCCCCATGTGGGCCAGGCGGAGCCTGGTTCGGCGGCTGCCCGCCGGGCCCGCTCTGCCGTGAGGAAATAAGGGGCCCGCTTGCCGCGGGCCCCTTATTCCACGGGCCCCATACAGGAGTACCGGTTGTACCCCCTGTATGGCGGCCCTGATCACAGGGGCAACATCTCTAACAATGTCAGGGTACAAAGGAATTGCCTCAGCCACAGTCAGTTTTGATGAGCAGTTGAACTCTTCTACTTCTTTGAGAGCAAGTGAAAATTTTTGCCGAATCTGGTCAATCTGTTAGCTATGGGAGTGGAATCTTTTCCTCTGTGCCTGCACCATGTGCTCTAATTACTCCTCATCTGAGGAGGCTGAAGATATGGGAGCAGTAGCACTGGCCAGACCCAATTCCTCTTGCTCTTGGCATTGCATTGAACTTTCTGCACCAATTTATTAAATGTTTTTGGAGTCAGTCCATTTTATAACGACACCGACTCCAACTTCACAGCCCTGGATAAGGCACAGCAGAGAGAGAAGTTCAGAGCAGGTCAGTAATGTAGAGAAACCGGTGTACACTCAGACCAGATAACCTCTATCTTCTCTCCTCAACAAAGTAAAAAAAAAATAAAGCAATATATTTGGAAAAACTCTTAAATTACCTATCCCTTTTTTTACATTTTGATTGTGAATATTGACTATTTAATAAAAATATAGATGCCTTGGAGCGAGTTTCATACACAAGTCCAGTGTTCCAGCACGGTAATGTTGCCTAGTGACTCGGCTCCAGTAAATAATGTTCTCTTTGTATTCAACCCAGCTGGGACACTGCTCAGTTTAATATATACATGCACAGTTCAGAACCATGGTTGTTTGTGATAGCCATTAAAGCATCTCCATTCTGTTGTCATGGAGAAGGAAAGTAACATCCGCTCTGGGCATATATCACGTTCAGTAAAGCGTCATTTATCCAATTACTGATTTGAATTAAAATGAAAAAAAACAAACAGCAATTTACAGGTTTGTTTTTGTAGGAGAAATCCTATAAAAATGATCATCTTGTATATTTCTGGTACATGGAGAAAATCACATAATTGAAGACTTTTTTTGGGGCGGGTGGGAGGGTGGATTCATTTAAGACTGGCAATTCATTTGTGACGTTCTGTGTAAAGTCGAAGTAATTTATTGGGCCACAGGAAGTCCCGTCCATTTTTCCTTCTACAAACTGGTGAAAGCGACGTTTGAGCAAAAAAAAATTTATTCTGTGCCAAATATTTTCAAATAAGCTCAAGGAAAGAGAGCTAGGACTCCAGCGCCACCCATTGGAAACAGCGTTCCTTAAAGGGGTTGTCTCACCACGCTAAAAAGAGGGGATGAACCATCTTCTCGTGAAACTTCCATTTTATTGTAGACCCTTGAAATTATGCAGGACACAAGGACTACATCCGCTGATGCGTTTCAAGCAATTTGGCCCTTAGTCATAGCTCAAATGGATAATCACACCCAAATGTTAAAAAGTATGTCCCAACCAATAATATAAAAGAATCCAGTCACATGACAAAAGAGATTAACCCCTTAAATACTAAGGAAAAATGAAAAGAAACACATGATGAAAATGGTTAGAAAACGATTTTTATCATGTGTTTCTTTTCATTTCATATACAGGCAGTCCCTGGGTTACGAACAGGATAGGGACTTGAGGTTTGTTCTTAAGTGGAATTTGTATGTGAGTCGAAACAGGAATGTTTATTAAATTTAACTCCAGCACACACAGGTTTCTTTTTTTCTTTTTGTTTCAGACAGTGCAGGGAAGGGTTTACATTTGTTTTGCTGTCTGTTAAGAAGATTTAAACTCATTTTCACCTCATGTTCTGCTGTGGCATGCTGGAACTTGTTGTTCCACAGCTGCTATCTGCTATGGGACATGGAACTACAAGTGCCAGCATGCCCCATAAGTCTCCATCTGTAACTAGGGGACAGATGTAAGTCGGAACGGTGTAAGCTGAGGACTGTATGTATGTATTTGTGTGTGTGTGTGTGTGTGGTGTGTGTGTGTGTGTGTGTGTATATATATATATATTATATATATATATATATATATATATTTACACACCCGCATATACCTATACACACATACATATACCCACATACATACATACATACACCCGCATACACACACGCATACACATATACATACATATACCCACACACATATACATACATACACACATGCATACATATATCCACACATATACATACATATACCCACATACATACATATACCCACATACACACACACACATACATATACCCACATACATACATACATACACACATATACCCACACACATACATACATACACACATATACCCACACACATACATACATACATACATACATACATATACCCACATACATATACCCACATACATACATACATACATACATACATACATACACACAGGAACTAATAATGTAGTATTATTTCAGTCCTGCGATTAAGGCCATCTGGAATGCAAGTTTTTAAAAGAAACCTCTAATGCGCCTGCCGACCTCTAGCCTGTGAAGTAGATTTCCACCCTAACAGAAGCTGCAAGTTGTTCAATGCCCTGAACAGTGACATAGGAAATAGCACAATTGTACTTTTGTATGCAATGTGAAAATACCGATGAAACGTTGTGCTAATGTCTGCGTATTCTTGTTATCAAAGTACAGGTTGTATTCCACACATATTGGATGTTACAAATACTGCAAGTAATTAGGTAAACAACAAATTTAGTGTTGTAATTAATATATTCTCTCATGATTTATTTGCAGCCTGTACAAGATGACCTAAAAGATGATTCTACCATATGTTTACAACGTTGACACCGAATATATGCATACTTGTAATAACCAATGCAATCCAACCAGGATTGTACCACGAGAGAATATATCAATTGTAACACTAAATTTCTTGTTTATTTAATTACTTGCAATGTGTGTAACATCCAATATGTAGGTACATCTTGTACTTTGAAAAAGAACGTACAAAGAAATCTGTCTGATGTGAATGCATCTCTCATACACAATATTTCATCTGTATCTTCACATTATATACAAAAGTACAATTGTAATATTTACTGTATAACTGTTTAGGGCATTGAACAACTTGCAACTTCTGTTAGAGGTGGAGAGAGACTTCACAGGCTTAGAGATCCGGAGACTTATTGGATGTTTCTTTTGCATTCCGGACAGCCTTAATCCCAGGGCTGATTTAATACTACATTAAGAGTTACATTATTAGTTCCTCTGTGTATGCATATTTTGTCATGGTTTTTTCCCCCCCTAGTATTTAAGGGGTTAATTTCTTTGTTTTGTCATGTGAATTGGTTCTTTTTTATTCTTGGTTGTTACAAACTTTTTGTGTGATTGTGTGTGCCCATTTGAACTATGATTTAGCACACAATTGCCTGAAACGCGTCAGCAGATGTTGCACTCTTTTATGTATAATTTTATGGATCTTCAATAAAAAAAGAATTTCATGAGGCTGGTTCATCCCCTCTTTTTTTTTTTTTGTTTGGATATTCAGGAAGTGGTCATTGAGTACTGTGCTTCTCCCACCAGGTGAGCTGATTGCTCTGTACCATATGCCTCACCATGCTGGTTCACAGAACTGAAGGCAGCTTCAGACTCGCACTTCCTGGTTAGACTGTGAGCAGGTGTACAGCAGTGATTGGCATATCAGCTCTGCTATTCCTAGCTGATTCTGTTACAGGGGCCAGAGTGCAGGAGAAATGTAAGCTGTAGTTCGCAAGGCTCCAGAGTTTTAAAGTTTGTCAGTAACCTGGTTAAACCAGCTCTTGTGCTAGGGATAGCACTCCATAAAGAGTGACATCGCCATGGTCGGACTGGGCAGCTACAGCACTGAGAACAGAGCAAGATGGTCGGTAACCTAGAGAAAGTTATGTTCATAGGCAGTAAATAAAATCCATCTCTCAAACAAAGCAAAACCAGAACAGCAATGTATTTGGGAATAATCTTTATTTACCTTTGCCTACATGTTTAAAGCTAATCATTGTGGTGAGAAAACTCACATAAAGTCACCTTTGACCTAGAAAAAAGCCCTGTTTAGCATCACTCGGAGTCCAAAGTCAAGCCAGTTACCCATCTGCGGACAGCTGTTTTTTGGGGTCTTTCCCTTTTGTAGTGCCTAGCCACGTTCTGGCCATCTGAGTGAAAGGCTTAAGCCATGAGCTATGACTTTTGTATGCCAGAATACTGGTTTACATCAGTTGATAAATTCTCCCATTCATGATCCCTGACCCACCTTAAATCTTAAGTACTTAAAGAGAACCTGTCACATAGTTTATGCCCTCCTTGCTGAGGACGGCACAAGCTAGTGACAGAGATGCCGTTTCCAGCGCTGTGTCCCTTATTCTGTAAGATGCTGTAGTTTTTGAGTATTTAGTGTTCAAATCTGCAGTTTTCAGCCAGAAAAGAGTTTTCATACCCCGCCCACTTGAAGCTAGCCTCGCCCTCCTCAACTGATAAACCTATTACTTTAAATATGAGAATAACTGCCAGGTGAGCTGGGCTAGACTTTGGTGGGTGGGGAGAACACCTGCTCATGAATAAGATTTGAGTATTAACTACTCGAAAACTGCAGCATCTTACAGAATAATGGACACAGCACTGGAAACAGCATGTCTGACAATAGCTTGTGCTGTCCTCAGCAAGGGGGAGCATTATCTATGTGACAGGTTCCCTTTAAGGACTTAAAGAGGTTTTGCCACAATCTCATTTCATACCTCCTGCATGCATCTCTTCAGCTCTTTGTGCTCAGAAGAGGGCGTGTGTGATTTGTTTGAATTGCATATCATGTGACCCAGCAAGATGACATCACCAGGCCTTTCCTCATTCTAGTCAAAGAAAGGTCTGTTTATGTGTAGAACTACATGTAAGTAGCTACATTGTAGCTCAGAGGTAAAACTTTTGCCTCCAGGCACACAGGTCCTCTTTATCAATGCACAAACCTCATTGAGGTTTCTTTTTTATTTATTTATTTGCACTGTTTGACTAATTACTAAGGAGTACAGAGGACAGGATAAGAATGACAGCACCTGGGGCTGTAAACAATGGATCACTAAAGGAGCAGCTAAAACAAAAACGGTCCAAATTTTTAGTAATGACGAATGGTGAAAATGTTTATTATTTAATTTACAAACGTCCCACGTCAATTTTACTTCGTGGCAAAACCCCTTTAATATTGCATATAAGTCCCTTTGGAAGGTCTCGGACATATCTTTTAATGAAAATTTGACACAACTGATTTCCAGTAATAGAAATCTTTGCGCCATAGCCTTTTAATTATAGGGATTAGTTGTGTTATGAGATCCTACGTTACCAATATGATCTCCTCAAATGTATGATATATCAGAAGATGATTTTGACTGGATTTCTCCTTTAAGTGGTCATCTTCACTGTTCATATAATGACATATCCATCTGTGTAGGTTGAAATCCATGACCTGTAGAGCAAGTATAACTGTATCTTTCGCTACAGTCTTGCTCTGAAACAATAACGTTCTCTACTTTCTCACTTCCCTGCAGAGATTTCCTTGGGAGCACGGAGCAGCAGTAGAACCACTGAAGAAAACCCGGGTGCTTGTTCGTAATGGGGGGACCAGCAGTATGACAATCCATGTGTGAGGTTGACACCTACTGTGTCACTGCTTGCCTACACTTGCGCATGGGATATAGTCCATTCCAGTTTCTTTGGGGTACAACTACTGGATAAGCGTGTGACTTTTTATTTACTCGTCGTAATTATTTTTTTGCCTGCCATTGTCGGACTGTGATGGGACTTGAATTGTAGGTTTCAAGTAACCGTATGATAAAAGCAGGAATCTCTGACCGAGCCCGCAGGAGAAGATGGTTGATCTGTTACTTGAAAGTGTGGCGCTTCCCCCGTGCCAGTACTGTGACAGTGTAACATTACTGACGATGATGAAGATTGTTACCCTGAATCTGTTATTAAGAATGCTGCTGTATTTTTAACTGGGGAAGCTATGTCCCATAGGCACTATCAACGCAATAACTTTAGAGGTTGTGCATGCTACTGTGATTTCTAATGCTCAGATTTCCTATATTCAGTACTTCCTCTCTGATAGCACATAAGTGTCTGGTTATGTTTGGAGGTGAGTGGTTATTAGTTATACCCTTGTATATGATTTTAGAAATATAGACTTTCTGCAGTTTGCACAGATTCCAGTGCCCAGCCTGAGAATAATGTACCTGTCTTTATTCTTTATCGTAACGCATGTATCTACTGGAGATGAGAAGCCAGGTGAGGAGGTGTATAGGAGAGAATTCGTGCCTGGTCTGCTATTCCTTACCATAGGCTTGGCTACTACATCAGGAGTATAGAAGAGTCCAGGAGTAGGTAAAGCATAGGTTAAAAAAAACAATGAAAATAAAATAGTAGGGATCTGATGGGATTGTAAAATACACTTTTTTTTGGGGGAGGAGCCAAATACTAAAATCCAGGTGTCTAGCTAAGGACATTTAACCCAGATTTAGTTATTAAATTGTGACTGGTTTATTATTTTTACACTCTGGGTGTTCTCATCATAGGATCCATTAAGTCAGCAAGACAATACTCCACTGAAATGTAACCTGCGCTGGCAAACGGGGATAGCCTTAGATGGTGCAATACAGAGGTGATGCATTATTATTGCAGAGATTTGATAAAACACACACCCTATATTCTACAGCTGGTCTGTAACATGCCGTCCTTAACAGGATCAGGGACGTTATTGAAACACTCCAAATTACACTGCCCTTTCGAAGGGTGGAAGTCACTTATGCATGCACTTTTATCCATAAATCACACACTCCAGTCTGTTTAGTTCATGTACTGTCCTTATCGGCCTCTCTAAGGTACCATTTACATCACTTTTTGACCTCCTTTGGTGGTATCTGTTAGGATACCTTGAAAAAGGTGTTTCAACATACAGTATCTCACAAAAGTGAGTACACCCCTCACATTTTTGTAAATATTGTATTATATCTTTTCATGGGACAACACTGAAGATATGACACTTTGATACAATGTAAAGTAGTTAGTGTACAGCTTGTGTAACAGTGTAAATTTGGTGTGTCCTCAAAATAACTCCACACACAGCCATCAATGTTCAAACCGCTGGCAACAAAAGTGAGTACACCCCTAAGTGAAAATGGACAAATTGTCAAAGTGTCAATATTTTATGTGGCCACCATTATTTTTCAGTACTGCCTTAACTCTCTTGGGCATAGCGTTCACTAGAGCTTCACAGGTTGCCACTGGAATCCTCCTCCCCTCCTCTATGACGATATCACAGAGCTGGTGGATGTTGGAGAACTTAAGGTCTTCCACCTTCTTTTTGAGGATGGCTCACAGCTGCTTAATAGGGTTTAGGTTTGGAGACCTGCTCTGCCAGTCCAGCACCTTTACCCTCATTTTGTTTAGCAAGCCAGTGGTCATCTTGAAGGAGTGTTTGGGGTCATTATTATGTTGGAATATTGCCCTGCGGTCCAGTTTCTGAAGGGAGGGGATCATGCTCTGCTTCAGTATGTCATAGTACATGTTGGCAATCATGACTCCCTCAATGAACTGTAGCTTTCCACAGCAGTCGGCAGCACTCATGCAGTCCCAAACCATGACACTCCCAGCACAATGCTTGACTGTAAGCAAGAAACACTTGTCTTGTGCTCGTCACCTGTTTGCAGCCACATGCTCTTGACACCATCTGAACCAAATAAGTTTATCTTGGTCTCATCAGACCATAGTTCCAGTAATCCATGCCCTTACTCTGCTTGTCTTTACCAAACTGTTAGCAGCTTTCTTGTGCATCATCTTTAGAAGAGACTTCCTTTTGGGATGACAGCCATGCAGACCAATTTGATCCAGTGTGCGGCCTATAGTCTAAGCCAGGGGGCCCCAACTCCAGTCCTCAAGGCCCACCAACAGGTTATGTTTTCTGGCTTTCCTTAGCAATGCACAGGTGATATAATTATTGTCAGTGCATTCTGTGGGAGATCTTGAAAACATGACCTGTTGGTGGGACTTGAGGACTGGAGTTGGTGAACACTGGTCTAAGCACTGACAGGCTGATCCCTCATCCTTTTTAACCTCTGCAGCAATGCTGGCAGCACTAATTTGTCAGTTTTGAAAAGACAATCCCTGGATATGACGCTGTGCCCATGCACCAAACTTCTTTGGTCAAACATGGTGAGGACAGTGGAATGTGTCTTGTTAAACCACTGTATGGTCTTAGCCATCGTGCTGCAGCTCAGTTTCAGGGTGTTGGCAGTCTTCTTATAGCCTGGGCCATCTTTATGTAGAGCAACAATAATTTTTTTAAGATCCTCAGAGAGTTCTAGGAGGTGCCATGTTGAACTTCCAGTGACTAGAGTGAGAGCGATGACACTAAATTTCACACCTGCTCCCTATTCTCACCTGTAACCTTGTAACACTAGTGAAACTGTGGAGAGAATATGGCAAATTGGTCACCAGCTGTACACGGACTACTTTACATTGTGTCAAAGTGTCATATCTTCAAAAAAGATATAATACAATATTTACAAAAATGTGGTAGGCATACTCTTTTTTTCAGATACTGCATGTCATGGCAGAGTCATAGGAATGTATAGGGCAAACATAGTCTGCTGGGCCATGTTTGTTTTTTAAAATAGAGCAAACAGAATTCAAAAGAAACCATATTTTCTCTATATATTCCTACAAATCCAGTTTAGCCCCATTGTGGTGAATGCATTCTTTTTTCAAGGTGTCTAAACTGATATCAACGACACAGGCCACAAACTTGATTTGAATAAGGCCTTACCAATTCCATCTTCCACAATTCTTTGGTATCCAGGCACTAGAAGTGGCTGGCAGATAGTTTTCCATCAAGGCAATGACTTGTTGACTGGAGATATGTGCTTATTCCTTTTAAAGCTTACTTGAAATATTTTTATTGTGCGCCATTGGAACAAATGTATAAGTTTTGTTTTTTTTAATGTTGATTTTATTATTGGTCCTTTTATTTGACAAAACCAAACTGGAAACTTAATATGTTATTGTAAACCCGCAGAATTGAGTTGCAATATTGCAGTCTGTATCATTTAAGTACCAATCTGTTTCTTCCATGATGTGTTTTGCTAATATTATCTGCATTTTAAATGTCTAAAAGAAAAAAAAAATTGAAACCAGTGTCTCCCACGTTTGTTTGTTTTTTTCTTGGGTACTAAGGTATATAAACAGGTGGACTTATCACCTCTAGAAGGTTCCTAAATTGTACTATATAGGTGATTAATCTAGGGGCCAGACTGCAAAAATAGTTGTGCTCTATGATTTAGTATAAGGATTGCATAGATAATTATTTCTCATACCCAATACACATGGCCAGCAGTCCCTCTCCTCTTCTTTCTGAATGTTTCTATTAAACTTTAGATCTCTTGCATTACAGCACAAGCTTTGTCCTCAACACCGGAAATGTGTCTCGGAATAACATTTAATGGAAAATTATACAAATGAAGCTGTAAGTTAGTTACTGAGATAAACAACAGACAGTGGTACGTTCTCTTTAAAGAGCATTTTGAAAGTTACATGTTAGATCCAATGTTGTGTACCAATTAATTTCTTAATATATCTCGAACGCGGTTTTAAACTTCTTCATATGTAATAAAAAAGCTCCATTTACACAGTTAAGTCACCCTGTTATGACCTTTTCCTACTTTCGCTGCCAGCAGAACATAACTCCTTAAGAAAGTCATACCCTGTTTCCCCGAAAATAAGACTGTCTAATATTAATTTTTGCTCCTAAAGACGAGCTAAGACTTATATTTAGGGGATGTCTTATTTTTCCATGAACAAGAATTCACATTTATTGTGGAACAAAAAATCAACATGTATTAATATACTGTAGTGATTTCAGCGAAAACATCAGCATAAGCAGCCAAACTCTGAATTGCTTAAAAAAACGCACTTTTTGGGGGATGTTGGAGCTGGATTGGGGCGGTATATAAGGGATGTGATAGGCTGTCTGCTCCAATATCTCATTGCTGTCATGGATAAAAGGGCGATTTATCAAAGTTGCGAAAAAAGGAAGATTATTGGCTTTCAGGCAGCATTATTTCTGAAACTGCGCAGTTCGTGAACAGTTTGTGTGCTGCTGTGGTGAAAGCGTCATTAGCGCCATTGCCAATAAGTGCCATGGAAACTGCAAAAAACTATGCCATTGAAGTGTGCGCTATGAAGATTCGTGAGGGTGGACTGACACGCTACAGTGGAGCACCTAACCCCCAAAATCAAGCAAGGAGCTAATCATCCTGTGACTAAAACAACAGTTCAGCAAACCCTTCGAAGCAGACACATGGTCACTGCACATCTGCTTAAGAAGTTGCAATGGCAGAAAAGGCTTCATTCTGTGTTCTATTGAAATTAATAGAAAAAATGTATCTAGTCAGATAATGAGGCACTAGTAATCCCAGCGGTTATCAAGGAGTTGATCAGTTAACTGCTAGAGATTTACAGTTCTGTACTAGACAAATGGAGCACTGACTTCAGTAAGGATATACCAAGAAAAGAAGCAACACAGAATTTTGGATCCTATTTTTTTACCCAAAGAAATTAGTTGTCTGTTCAGCTGTTTAAGGTCACCATCATATACGGTAAAGGGGTCATACAGATAATACATTGGAACCTCATCTATTGTGCTGTGCTCGCACACCAGTTTTGTCATTACCTATCATAACATACATTTACTTGTAAGGACATAGGGCCACATGTATGAAAACTGTCTAAAACTCCCTCTGTTGCCCATAGCAACCTATCAGAGCGCCCCTCTCATTTCATATAGTGCTCTGGAACAGGCATCTTCAAACTGCGCCCCTCCAGCTGTTGGGAAAGTACACCTCCCATCATGCCCACTGTTATAGCTTATATAAATGCATGATGGGAGTTGTAGTTTTTCCCCAAAAGCTGGAGGGCCGCAGTTTGAGGATGCCTGCTCTGGAAAAGGAAAGAGGGGCGCTCTGATTGGCTTGCTATGGCAACAAAAGGGAGCTTAGACTAAACCGTTTTTCATACATGTGGCCCAAAGTAACCATTTATTGACCTATGACCGATCTGTCTATCACCATGAGTACTGCTACTATACCCACAACTACCGCTATTGGTAAAAGATTATTTAGAAAATAATATTTTGCCACTAACTGAATATTTTTACCCCCGGGTAATCAGGTCAC
>JAODAL010032078.1:0-47493 GCA_025379985.1 Phyllomedusa bahiana | reverse complement strand
GCCTAAGAGGATTGTGGGTATAGAGATATTTTCTTATCTTATAGGTTCCTGGTGGGGTCGCCCTTATCTGGGCAGGTGCCCTACTTTGCTAGGTAGGCTTTTTTGTAGTAAGTTAGTATTTGGTATAAGGGTTTTTATTGTAAATTTATTAAGTTTTATTATGTTTTAGGGTAATCAAGAGATAGATAATTCCTGCATGTGTATACTTTTTTGGTAATTGATTAAGGAGTTGTCATCAGTGTATCCTGGGTTATGCCCAAACCGAATAAGTAGGGGTGTCTTTTACACTGTCACCGATTAGGCCTGATGGATTGCATTGACTTCAATGGGGTTCATTGGGTTTCCATCATGGTTAAATCACATTATTATGACCATCAGCTAATATCGAGAGTCATCGCCGTGTGAAGCATGGACAGTAGGTAGACGGGCTGGGAGTGACTCCATAAGGTACTGGTAGGTTGTTACGGGTATCTGAAGCTGACTGCATCCCACAGCTGCTGAAGGGTCCATAGTGCCAACACCACCATCCAGGGTTAATATTTAGAAAACTTGCATGAACTATCGGAAATAATAGCGATATTTGAGCTTTCCGTCTGTGCCATAACTCCTGTTTGGATCCAGCTTATAAGAGAGAGATGTTAACCTATATGACAAAGATAGATTTTATATAAAATGCTGGGGATATTATAGGGCACATAATGGTATGAAGGTCACGTGATAATCCGTTTAAAATTGTAGGACCCTAATGAGCAGAGTTGAGGTGCACGGCTATTGTTATAGTAATGACAATTGTACATTTTATCAGGATGGAACTGAAGAAGAGAAGAGACGAACTTGACAGCGTCAATGATGTCTTGGTGAGCGAACAAAAGAAGACCAGAGAGCTACAGTGGGCGCTGGAGAAAGTCAAGACTAAGGCGAATTGCAATGAGCAGCAAGAAAAGGAAGGCCTGGAGGTGAGATATGGTGCCCTGAGGACCTGAAGGGGCTTTACCATCTGGCTTTTTTACAGTGTTTGCTCCTCCTAGCCAGCTTCAGACTCCCACTTCCTGTTCAGGCTGTGGGCGGTTCAACAGCTTCAGCCTCCCACTTCCTGTTCAGGCTGTGGGCAGTTCTACAACTTCAGGCTCCCACTTCCTGTTCAAGTTTTGGGTGGTCCTACAGCTTCAGCCTCCCTCTTCCTGTTCAGGTTGTGGGTGGTTCTACAGCTTCAGGCTCCCACTTCCTTTTAAGGCTGTGGGTGGTTCTTGGGCTTCAGGCTCCCACTTCCTGTTCAGGCTGAGGGCGGTCTTACAGCTTCAGGCTCCCACTTCCTGTTCAGGCTGTAGGCGGTTCTACAGCTTCAGCCTCCCACTTCCTGTTCAGGCTGTGGGTGATTCTACAGCTTCAGGCTCCCACTTCATGTTCTGGCTGTGGGAGGTTCTACAGCTATAGGCTCCCTGTTTCTATACAGTTTGTGCATAGGTCTGCAGCAGTGACTGACAGTTCAGCTCTGCTATTTCTAGCTGTTAGAGGGACATTGGTGAAGAAGGGCTTTTAACAACAGGGCAGAAGGTAACAGAGCTCTAAAGGGTTAAATTTTGTCAGAAAGATAAACTTCTGTTCTGCTGATAAGACCAGGGATGCTAGAGTCCAGAGGGAGGTGGTCGATAACCTAAGAAACCTTCTGTAAAAAAGAGAGAGATAAGAACTGTTCTAACTGTAAAACAAAGCAAAATCGGAACAGCAATGTATTTGGTAATAGTTTAATACAGGATATAACTCAGGATCAGTACAGGATAAGTAATGTAATGTATGTACATAGCGACTGCACCAGCAGAATAGTGAGTGCATCTCTGGAGTATAATACAGGATGTAACTCAGGATAAGTAATGTACACAGCGACTGCCCCAGCAGAATAGTGAGTGCAGCTCTGGAGGATAATACAGGATGTAACTCAGGATCAGTACAGGATAAGTAATGTATGTACACAGTGACTGCACCAGCAGAATAGTGAGTGCAGCTCTGGAGTATAATACAGGATGTAACTCAGGGTCAGTACAGGATAAGTAATGTATGTACACAGTGACAGCACCAGCAGAATAGTGAGAGCAGCTCTGGAGTGTAATACAGGATGTAACTCAGGGTCAGTACAGGATAAATAATGTAATGTATGTACACAGTGACTGCACCAGCAGACAAGTGAGTGCAGCTCTGGAGTATAATACAGGATGTAACTCAGGATCAGTACAGGATAAGTAATGTATGTACAGTCATGGCCAAAAGTTTTGAGAATGACACAAATATTATATTTTCACATGATCTGTTGCCCTCTGGTTTTTATGTGTGTTTGTCAGATGTTTTTATCACATACAGAAATACAAGTGCAATCATATTATGATTAACAAAAGCTTTTATTGACAGAATGAGTTAATGCAGCAAGTCAATATTTGCAGTGTTGACCCTTCTTCAGGACCTCTGCAATTCTCCCTGGCATGCTCTCAATCAACTTCTGGACCAAATCCTGACTGATAGCCGTCCATTCTTGCACAATCAATGCTTGCATTTTGTCACAATTTGTTGGTTTTTGTTTGTCCACCCGTCTCTTGATGATTGACCACAAGTTCTCAATAGGATTAAGATCTGGGGAGTTTCCAGGCCATGGACCTAAAATCTCTATGTTTTGTTCCCTGGGCCATTTAGTTATCACCTTTGCTTTATGGCAAGGTGCTCCATCATGCAGGAAAAGGCATTGTTGATCACCAAACTGCTCGTGGACGGTTGGGAGAAGTTGCTCTTGGAGGACATTCTGGTACCATTCTTTATTCATGGATGTGTTTTTAGGCAAGACTGTTAGAGAACCGATTCCCTTGGCTGAGAAGCAACCCCACACATGAATGGTTTCTGGATGCTTTACAGTTGGCATGAGACAAGACTGGTGGTATCGCTCACCTTGTCTTCTCCGAACAAGCTGTTTTCCAGATGTTCCAAACATTCGGAAAGGGGATTCATCTGAGAAAATGACTTTACCCCAGTCCTCAGCAGTCCACTCCCTGTACCTTTGGCAGAATATCAGTCTGTCCCTGATGTTTTTTCTGGAGAGAAGTGGCTTCTTTGCTGCCCTCCTTGACACCAGGCTTGCTCCATGAGTCTCCGATCTCACAGTGCGTGCAGATGCTCTCACACCTGCCTGCTGCCATTCCTGAGCAAGCTCTGCACTGCACTGCTGGTAGCCCGATTCCGAAGCTGAAACACTTTTAAGAGACGGTCCTGGCGCTTGCTGGTCTTTCTTGGGCGCCCTGGAGCCTTTTTGGCAACAATGGAACCTCTCTCCTTGAATTCCTTGATGATGCGATAGATTGTTGACTGAGGTGCAATCTTTCTAGCTGCGATACTCTTCCCTGTTAGGCCAGTTTTGTGCAGTGCAATGATGACTGCACGTGTTTCTTTAGAGATACCCATGGTTAACAGAAGAGAAACAATGATGCCAAGCACCAGCCTCCTTTTAAGTGTCCAGTGGTGTGATTCTTACTTAATCATGACAGATTGATCTCCAGCCCTGTCCTCATCAACACCCACACCTGTGTTAATGGAGCAATCACTGAAACGATGTTAGCTGGTCCTTTTAAGGCAGGCCTGCAGTGGAAATGTGTTTTGGGGGAAAAAGTTCATTTTCTAGGCAACTATTGACTTTGCAATTAATTGCTGTTAAGCTGATCACTCTTTATAACATTCTGGAGTATATGCAAATTGCCATTATAAAACCTGATGCAGTAGACTTTGTAAAAATTAACATTTGTATCATTTTTAAAACTTTTGGCCATGACTGTACACAGTGACTGCACCAGCAGAATAGTGAGTGCAGCTCTGGAGTATAACAGGATAAGTAATGTATGTACATGTTAGAGGTTTAGAAAACAAAAATATTTTCTAAGAATGGGTTCCCTATTCATACTTGAGGGAACCCCAGATACAGGTGAAAACAAGTCTTTTTTTGGTGACCTTAGTTACTGGTGGAGGTCATCTGGGTCTGCTAGGATCCAGCAGCCAGGTCATGCATGATCACCAGGCAATATAGGAGCTGTGACATTTCCGCTGCCTCTACTCGCTACATAGCATTCAATGTGGATCACACAGGGTACTACTGCATAACTAGATAGATTCGATAGACCGTTATCCAGGCAAGCTGAGTGACATCCCAGTACTACACTTAAAAATAGCCTCCGTAGGAAAAGAGTCCCCTGTTATCATGTCACTGGCCAATTCCCCTCTCCCTTGGATGCTAACAGTGCAGTTCCTCTGGAGGAATCTAGTAACAAAGGGTTTCAACCAACAAAATGATATTTGTTTTTGGCTTTTAGGACCTCCAACTTCTTCTGGAAATGCAGAAGGCCAAGACCCTTGAGATCAACAAACGTTTGGAAGAGGAGCAGCTGCTTGTAAAGAGCCTCCAAGAGCAGCTCGCCTCCAAAAAAAGTCAACATGACGCCGCGCTCTCCCAAGAGAGAAGCAAAGTGTCAGAACTTCAGGCTTTTCTGGATGCCGAAAAGACTCGTTCTAGCGAGCTGGCCAATGCCCTGCAATGTAAGCAAGGCTTAGCGGCTAGTGCACAGAACAGCGAACAAACCGGGCATTCGGACGCACCCCACCCAACCGAGGAGCTACTGAGGGACCTACAGAGTCAGTTAGATTGCAAACATAATCGTATCGTAGAGTTAGTTACCGAGGCTGAAGCCTACAAACTGGAATGTGTCCAACTGTGGCAGAACCTGGATGAGGAGAGACAACGGCTTCAGAAAGAGCTGGAAACCGAGAAGGAGGCTGCAATACATGCGAGAACACAGGCTGAGGAACTGAAGGCCACGGTGGAGGAGCTACAGCAGCAGATACAGGCCAAAGCGGTGGAGGTCAGGAGGCTCCAGGCAGAGGAGGAACGCTTGAGAGAGGCCATTCATAGTCTCCAGAGCAGAGCGAGAACCACAGAGAAGGCCGAGCTCTCTGAAAATCCTGTAAGTTTCTTTTTATATCATAGAACTGTAGTTTGAACACTGATTTTATATTTTTTGCATGCAAACTGCTTCTAGTCTGAGTTGGTCAATTAGCTTCAAAAGAAAAAAAACTGCCTACTATTAGACACATAGAGCAACCAACTTAAAGGGGTTTTCTCATTTCAAAGATCATAGTTAAACAGGTGGGGATGAAAAATCTAAGCTTATAGGCCCTTGGTTACCATAAGCAAAGTGCTATGATTTAAGAGAATGGGCCGTTTGTTTAATTCTTGGAAGTGAGAGAGAGGTCCGGTCGGGTTACTCCCAAGTACTGCCCCCAGTCATATTCGGGAACGCGCCCCGGAAGGAGAGCGCGCAGGTACATGGAGAGAGAGAGATCACGTGTGCGGGGTTTGCTGCGTTCGTGCACGGCCAGTTATCAGTCGACGTGTGCAGTGCGGGGTACGAAAACGACAGCATCTTACAGAATAAGGGACACAGTGCTGGAAACAGCAGGTCTGACACTAAATTGTGCTGCCCTCAGCAAGGGGGGAACAACCTATGTGACATGTTCCCTTTAAGGTAGATATGGCGTTCACACGGCGCATAGCGGCATGTACATGTGCGTCTGCTGTTAAAAGTATGCACTGGCCCGTTATAATATTACTTTCATTTTCCCCAGCGCTTGTTTACTGTGCCCCGGGGAATAGACCGGCTTATTAAAGCAGTCCATGTGTGCTATGACTTTACCGTAATTGCGGTGCATACTTTGGGCATATTGCAGCGCAGAAGTACGCCCCGCTAATACGTCGTGTGAACATACCCTAGTACCTAACTTCATATGATCTATTGAACTTTATTGAATTGGGTCAGTTAGCCTCTCTAGACATGCTCCATTCATTTCCATTGCCCTATGGGGAAAGTGAGGCGACAACCAGACGCCAGTTACTCCAAATCATAGATTGAGCAAAGAAAGTTATTGCACTGTGTGACTCTTGTTGTTACAGCATGAAAATAGAGTTTAGGAAGGAAGTTTTAGTGTTTGCATAGAAAAGGTGTATGGTGGTTTTAGGGCCACATTGTCAAATGATCGAGCAACAAGTCTTTACCCCCTTAATGACCAGCCGCCGACTTTTGATGTCCGACGGTGCAGGTTGTTTGTCTGACATTGGGGTTTGCAGCTCCCGGCGCCTCAGCAGCGCTGAAAACAAGGCTGTACTTCACAGTCCTGTTTCCGACACAGTCTCTGCAGTCCTCTGCATTGAGGTAACCTTCTGCTCCCCGGCGCTTAACCCTTTGATTGCCGCAGTTTGTGACCGCAGTGTAATTAAAGGGCTTTCCCCTGCTCTGTCGGGTGATCAGGACTCCCGGTGACCCGACGACCGGAAACGGTGCACAGTAGCCCGGACGTAGATGGCCTAGGGCTGTTGGTAAGAAGCCAGAGATCAGGGCAGACTGTGTGCTACCCTGACTGCTGCCTGTGTCTAACTGACACAGATTATAATGTAATAGCATATATGAATATGCTAATATATTACTAAGTGTAAAAAAATAAATAAATAACACGGTTATCCCTTATTATAATGATGATAAAAAAAACATAAAAAGTGTATAAATAAATTAATAATATAAAAATAAATATTTAATAAAAAATAATTGTGCATGCATTACACACAAACAAAAACTGTACACATATTAGTTATCCACGCGACCGTAATAACCTGTAGAATTAATCCAACAAGTTATTAAGTGTGAAGTGTTAATGGTGTAAAAATGTAAGAAAAAATAAAAAAAATTCTGCAATAATTTATAAGTGAACTTAAACTATTCCCCCAAAAAGTACAACTTGTCCCAAATTAAACGAGGCCTCAAACAACTGCGTCATTGAAAAAATAAAAAAGTTACGACTGTGGAAACGCAAAGTGGCAAAAACTGAAAAAATGTTCTGGTCATTAACTACTTTTCAGGTGTTCGGCTTAAGGGGTTAAAATCTTTGCACTGTAATCATTTAAAACTTTTATGGCCAAAGTTACCATTTGGGCTCTACCGAAGGCACAAAGGAGAAACACTATATATCTTTATGGAAGTCATAAGATAAGAGGGGGCAAGGATCCAATTGGATATAATTCTGGCTGCCTGTGGCCACCACTAGAGGTCACGCTCTGAATACAGATTTATAAAATTCCCTTTGAGTAAAAAAAAAAAGATTTTTTTTTCTACTAGTAATTTAATACTTAATAATTACTGTTATTGAAAGTGACAAAGTACATAATCTATTTTTTGTTGCTCCTTCAGGTCACAAGTAAAATCTCTCCTGAGCCAACAGGAAGTGTCCCAAATGTTTTGTGCCATGATCCTCTCAGTACAGTCAACGGGAATCCTGATGCAGAGGGAGCTGTATTCAGCATAGACACCATCAGAAGGAAGCTCAATCAGATCTCCTCTAAACTGAGACAGCTGGCTGCCAAAGCCACTCGAAGGTGAGGTGGTTTTTAGGCATTTGTAATGTAACAATGCAATGGATACCCTATGGGGATAGAAGCTGCACCCTTAGAGCTCATCCCCATGGCACAGGACAAATACTGATCAGTTTATCCGACCGGTATTTGTGCCGTGCACACAGCCGTGGGGGCACAGCTTTTCTCCGTGATGAGCCGTCCCCCTTCACATTCACTCGTTCATATTCCTTCCAAAAACCGGACGGAAGAATGAACATGTAGAATGTTTTTCGGGCCGCCGACGGTTTGGGGACTGCACGGGTTTTCCATAGAGGCCCCATGTAAAAGTTTGCGGCTGGTTTTTCAGACGGTTTTTAAAACCGCTAACCGTCTGAAAAACCGGCCACAAACCGGTGCAGTGGGGACAAGCCCTTCGGCTCTGTCTCCACTGCACACAAAAACGGTAGTTTTTTCAGCTTTTTTCATTTCCTAAAAACGCTGAAAATAATTACTGAAAAGATGTCCCATAGACTTCTATAGTAAATACGTTCTGTAGTCTCCACAGAATGTTGTTTTTTTTCTGCTTGTTTTTGCTGCTGGTCGTTTTTTGTAACATGGCAGAAATTTTACTATTGAAGTCTATGTAAGGCGGCAGATGTTTTTTGCAGAAATCCACAGCAATTACAATGCTGTGCATTTCTGCAAAATATGCGTCATAAAACGTGCCAAAAAAACGCAAACCGCCTCAAAAAATGCAGTGGTTTTTTGAGCTGTATTTGACATGCACTGGACAAAAAACTCTGTATTATGAACAGTTTTAGGATTTGGTTTTCAGTGACTTTTTTGTCCATTGCCGTGTAGACCTAGCCTTAAACTTTGACTTGGACCACTGACCGTGACCACTCTGAAAGCCACGTTCAGAGGAACTGCAGCAAAGCTCTATTGAGTCGGCTGTAGTTCCCTTCACATCTGGATGCTTGGGGGCGCCACTTTATTGGGCTTGCTCAGGATCCATGGAACTCCTGAAGGTTGGACCTCCACTGATCAACAAACTGATAGCAAATGCTATCCACGTGCCATTATTTTGTAAGATGGGAGTACCCTTTTAATTGAGTCACATTGCACACATCTGTTTACAGCCTCTGGAGCCCAGAGGTTGAGAGGCCTCCAAGGTGCAGGAATGTTGTACCTTTTTGAAAAGAATAACAAATTGGGGTTTTCTGTTGTCTCGGTTTTTTTTTATACCTGGCTCTATTATCCACACATAGAATGGGGTTGTCAGAGTTACAGTGCCTTGCGAAAGTATTCGGCCCCCGTGAACTTTTCATCGTTTTGCACATTTCAGGCTTCAAACATAAAGATATAAAATGTAAAAAAAAATTTGTGAAGAATCAACAACAAGTGGGACACAGTTGTGAAGTGGAATGAAATTTATTGGATATTTTAAACTTTTGTCAAAAATAAAAACCTGAAAAGTGGGGTGTGCAATATTATTCGGCCCCTTTACTTTCAGTGCAGCAAACTCACTCCAGAAGTTCAGTGAGGATCTCTGAATGATCCAATGTTGTCCTAAATGACTGATGATGATAAATATAATCCATCTTTCTCCGTATAAATGCACCTGCTCTGTGATAGTATCAGGGTTCTGTTTGAAGCGCAGAGAGCATCATGAAGACCAAGGAACACACCAGGCAGGGCCGTGATACTGTTGTGGAGAAGTTTAAAGTAATATCAACAGCACCAGCAACAAATTATTTTGAGTGCAAGTTGAAACCCAGTCCACGGGCCAAACGACATCCAAGAACAATCCAGACATAACTTCAACTTTCAACGGTCTTTATTCCCCAATAGTGCAACGTTTCAGCTCATAACTGAGCCTTTCTCAATAGAATAGTGTCAACATACCATTTAAATACAAGTGAATACATTATGAACCAAGTTCCATCTTAATATGCAAAATAGATGACATCACCAATCACAAAATCATCAAACAGTGTCAAACATTAATAAAGTATTAATATACCATAATAGACATTAAAGGCGACATGTCGCAAAACTAGTGTCCGTACGGCTTTTTGAATGCGACCTAAATGTGGTTACGCTGGAAAGGTTATTCGTTAGTTGTTCTGCGCTTGTTTTGTGTCGTGCTTATTTTGCGCCTGTCGATATGTGAAAGTGTGTGCGCCTTTTTTGGCGTGGTGGCGTGTGTAAGACAAAATTCGGCGCATTAGAGTTGGTATGCCCTCTTTTTCATGTGTGTTGGAAATGGGTGATGCGCTTTTTTTAAATGCCTCACTACGCTGCAAATCACACTCTTCTTTTAACCGGAGAGATTGAGGTATAGACATGGACGCCGTTCCACAGAGTACGGCCGATTATTTTGCAAAAAAAGGTGCTATGGCTAAGCGCGAGGTTATGCACTCGCATTTACCCTGACAGCAATGCGCAGAACATAGGCGAAACCAAATACACACCAGGTCGAAAGCTGAAAATCAGACGCACCATATCGGCAAAAAAGTGCATTCTTCATGCATTACGACAAAAACACAAGATGCGCGTTGAATCACACATAGAACACGCAAGAACGAGTAAGCCTCTTTGGAATGTGGTGCGCACATACTCCAAAAAGAGGCGCATGCCGGGCGAAAATATATGGCGTGAAATGCGCCTAAAAGCACCGTACGATTCGCCTCAAACATACGGACTGATAGACGCCAAGAAACCAACGTTGCTGTGATGCGACATGTCGCCCTAAATCCATAAAGATACGTGTAATGACCGCTCAAAGACGGAGCTCGGTGTTATCCTTCCTCAGCTGCGCATGTCACGGGAGCACATATCGCGAGATTTTGCTTCTGTCCGCACACATTGTGCATGCGCACTAGCAATATCTTAGTACAAAAGACGCCATTTTACTACCTGGCAAGATAGTTCATCATAACTAGCAATAATAAAACATTCTTTCTACCCGATAAACTAGCGATCCTCCAAAATGCCACGATCCCCACCACTGGTATATCAGCAGCAGGAGAATCATAGCAACGAAGTACATACACCAAAGAACCCACACCATATACCATGAGCCCAAGGGACGTAACGGGACCGCAGTATCCAGGGGTGCAAACTTATGTAATATAACAGCGCTACAAAGGAAAATGGCTCTATTTTAAAGGCGTCCAATACATCTTCTTCCAGCGCAGCAGCTGCATCCCATTAATAAATAGGCAGATCAGATCAGAAAACACCGTAGCTCCTCCATAATAACAAAGATCTAAGATAAATCATTCTTCCCGAATAATCTGAAAAATAAAAATAATTAATAATAAATTAATATAAAATTAATCAGACACTATACTCATGTTTTCATACAATGCACTAAGAACTTCAGCAGGAATCAATATAAGGACTTACTCATAGAGGGTAACACCTTAAATTCCACATTTAAACCATTAGGATACAATGTATCCATTCTAAAAATCCATTCTAAGGGCTTGTTCACACAGAGTTTACACTCCGTGCTACAAGCGCTTTAAGGATCCATCTTGGGGTCCGCTCTGTCGGTTCCCAAGACGGATCTAATAATTAGCAGAGAGATTCTCACTACTGTCTATGCCGAACACGCAGCGGCGTTCACATGAGAGAGCACCACTGCGTGTTTCAAAAGCGCAGCTCGGCTCCGTCTTGAAAAGAATTGACATGCAGTCATCTGAATGCCGCAGCGAGCAGTGATAATCTCACTGATAATTGTTTAGATCCGTCTTTGGGACCGACAGGGCGGACCCCAAGACGGATCCTAAAAGCGCTTGTAACACGGAGTGAAAACTCCGTGTGAACAAGCCCTTACTCTTTTCTTTTCAGATATGTCTGATGGTCTCCCCCTCTTCTCAATTTCGGTACATAATCTATGATAGAAAATTTAAAATCCATAATCTTATGCTCTTTTTCCCAAAAATGTTTAGACACTGGTAAATCCATGGGAGAGTCTGTCCATAGGACAACAATCAGTCACTGCACAAATCTGCCCTTTATGGAAGAGGCAAGAAGAAGCCATTTCTCACAGATATCCATAAAAAGTCTCGTTTAAAGTTTGCCACAAGCCGCCTGGGAGACACCAAACATGTGGAAGGGGCCGCCTGGGAGACACCAAACATGTGGAGAAGGGGCCGCCTGGGAGACACCAAACATGTGGAAGAAGGGGCCGCCTGGGAGACACCAAACATGTGGAAGAAGGGGCCGCCTGGGAGACACCAAACATGTGGAAGAAGGGGCCCTCTTGGGAGACACTAAACATGTGGAAGAAGGGGCCGTCTGGGAGACACCAAACATGTGGAAGAAGGGGCCGTCTGGGAGACACCAAACATGTGGAAGAAGGGGCCGTCTGGGAGACACCAAACATGTGGAAGAAGGGGCTCTGCTCAGATGAAACCAAAATCCAACTTTTTGGCCACAATGCAAAACGATATGTTTGGCGTAAAAGCAACACAGCTCATCCCCCTGAACCCACCATCCCCACTGTCACACATGGTGGGGGCAGCATCATGGTTTGGGCTTTTCTTCAGCAGGGACAGGGAAGATGGTTAAAATTGATGGGAAGATGGATGGAGCCAAATACAGGACCATTCTGGAAGAAAACCTGTTGGAGTCTGCAAAAGACCTGAGACTGGGACGGAGATTTATCTTCCAACAAGACAATGATCCCAAACATAAAGCAAAATCTACAATGGAAGGTTCACAAATAACCGTCTCCAGGTGTTAGAATGGCCAAGTCACAGTCCAGACCTGAATCCAATCGAGAATCTGTGGAAAGAGCTGAAAACTGCTGCTCACAAACGCTCTCCATCCAACCTCACTGAGCTCCAGCTGCTCACAAACACTCTCCATCCAACCTCACTGAGCTCCAGCTGCTCACAAATGCTCTCCATCCAACCTCACTGAGCTTCAGCTGCTCACAAACGCTCTCCATCCAACCTCACTGAGCTCCAGCTGCTCAAAAACGCTCTCCATCCAACCGCACAGAGCTCCAGCTGTTCACAAACCCTAACCATCCAACCTCACATATCTCCGGCTGGTCACAAACGCTCTCCATCCAACCTCACTGAGCTCCAGCTGTTCACAAACGCTCTCCATCCAACCTCACTGAGCACCAGCTGCTCACAAACGCTCTCCATCCAACCTCACTGAGCTCCAGCTGCTCAAAAACGCTCTCCATCCAACCTCACTGAGCTCCAGCTGCTCACAAACGCTCTCCATCCAACCTCACTGAGCTCCAGCTGCTCACAAACGCTCTCCATCCAACCTCACTGAGCTCCAGCTGCTCACAAACGCTCTCCATCCAACCTCAGAGCTCCAGCTGCTCACAAACGCTCTCCATCCATCCAACCTCACTGAGCTCCAGCTGTGGCCAAGGAAGAATGGGCGAGAATTTCAGCATCTCGATGAGCAAAACTGATAGAGACAAACCCCAAGCGACTCGCAACTGTAATCGCAGCAAATGGTGCGGCTACAAAGTATTTACTTAAGGGGGCGCATAATATTGCACTCCTCACTTTTCAGTCCTTTAATTTTTACAAAAGTTTAAAATATCCAATAAATTACGTTCCACTTCACATTTATGTCCCACTTGTTGATTCTTCACAAAAAATGTACAATTTTATATCTTTATGTTTGTAGCCTGAAATGTGGCAAAAGGTTTAAAAGTTCAAGGGGACTGAATACTTTCGCAAGGCACTGTATTTTTGCTAAATTTTCCAGAATAGTAAAGACCTGATAAAATATTCAAAAACAAAAATCCACATCCACCATTCCTCTCGCCTCCTTCAAAGTGCTGCAGCCGTCTTCTCTGGTTCATCTGTTGACGTCTTGCTGCTGGGTTTGGCTCAAGACCACTGTAGCCACTGGATGGGCAAAGTCACGTGACTGCTCCAGCCAATCAGCAGCTGAAGTGCCCTCAAGCCAATCACAGCAGCTGGAAGTCAACAGAAGAACAAGGGGAGACAGTGGAAGCCGACAGCAGCAAAACGGTGATAAGGATGGAGGTAAATGTGGCCTATGCTACAAATAACCCTGACAACCTCTTTAATTAATGTTACTTACAGCATTGTTTCAATTTCCAGTCATTACCTGCTGGAGGGGTCATCTCATTTTGCTGTGGAGCCTTATGAATTTTAGTTAAAGGGGTGTTCTCACCATGCTGTTTCACAAAACCTGCTCTTCACAGCCAGCTTCAGACTCCCACTTCCTGTTCAGGCTGTGGTTGGTTCTACAGCTTCAGGCTCCTGCTTCCTGCTCTGGCTGTGAGGGGGGCTACAGCTTCAGACTCCCACTTTCTGTTCAGGCTGTGGGCGGTTTTTAAAGCTTCAGGCTCCTACTTCCTGGACAGGCTGTGGAGTTTCTTCAGCTTCAGACTCATACTTCCTGTTCAGGCTGTGGGCAGTTCTGTAGCTTCAGGCTCCCATTTCCTGTTCAGGCTGCGAGCGGTTCTATAGCTTCAGGCTCCCACTTCCTGTTCAGGCTGTGGACAGTTCTATAGCTTCAGGCTCCCACTTCCTGTTCAGGCTGTGGGCAGTTCTATAGCTTCAGGCTCCCACTTCCTGTTCAGGCGGTGGGCAGTTCTATAGCTTCAGGCTCCCACTACCTGATCAGGCGGTGGGCAGTTCTATAGCTTCAGGCTCCCACTACCTGTTCAGGTGGTGGGCAGTTCGACAGCTTCAGGCTCCCACTTCCTGATCAGGCAATAGGCAGTTCTATAGCTTCAGGCTCCCACTTACTGATCAGGATGTGGGCGGTTCTACAGGCTCCCACTTCCTGTTCAGGCTGTGGACAGTTCTACAGCAGTGGCAGACATTTCAGCTCTGCTATTCCTAGCTGAGCCTGTTTGAGGACATTAGTAATGGAGAGGTTTTAACAGCAGGGCACAAGGCTACAGAGCTCTAAAGGGTTAAAGTTTGGCAGTAAGAAAGATACACTTCACATACACAGAAACCACCACTTCAATCGTCTTTCCCATCAGGATAAGCACTTATTCATATAATCTTCTTAAAAAGTCTCTTTTATTTTAAATTTTCTTATAAAATCCATTTTATATATATATATATATATATATATTATATATATTATATTATATATATATATATATATATATATATATATATATATATATATACATATATATATATATACATATACATATACAGCAGGCTATATTTCAAAATAAACTGCTTTGCATGACAAAGGGGGAGTTTACCCTCGAAACATAGCAGTTGTGCTACTACGCCAAGATGGTGCCGGCTAGCAACTCCTAAGCTGCAGACCCTAATCCCATGTGAGATCCTGCTCTGAGAATAATGCAAGTAAGACCGTTCCTTAATATCCGCAAAGCTGTTAATTTTGAAATGTAGCCTGCTGTATATATATATGTATATATATATATATATGTATATATATATATATATATATATGTATATATATATATATAATATATATATATATATATATATATATATATATATATATATAATGGATTTTATAAGAAATTTAAAATAAAAGAGACTTTTTAAGAAGATTATATGAATAAGTGTTTATCCTGATGGGAAAGACGATTGAAGTGGTAGTTTTTGTGTATGTGAAGTATGTCTAATGCGAAGAGGGACCTTCGTTTACTACCACAAGCAGCACGGCTTCTATTTTACTTGCGCTAGTAAGAAAGATAAACAAGCTCCTTTGCTGCTGATAAAACACAGCAGGGAGTGACGTCCCCACCCCGACCACTGCTGGAGCAGAGAGCGGTGGTCGGTAACCTAGAGAAGCTTGTGAGATAAGAACCGCTCTATCTCCGAAATTAAGCAAAATCCAGAACAGCCCATTATTTTATTCTCATGTTGTGCTCGCTGCACATTTGTTCTGATATTGAGCACCTCTGATTATGGGAAGCAATAGTGGTCACCCCCTGATTGCTACTCAACCCCCCATGTCTGCCATAACTGTATGACCAGCGTCTCTCCTCTTCACCTTATGGAGCCCAATTTTCCTTTAAAATGAAGCCTGAATTTCTGGGTGCGAAGCAGATGACAGCCGATCACGATTCATCTTGCAGATACATCAGGGTATGAATGAGCCGTCTATTGTTATTGATGGTGACGAGCGCTAGGCTGTGGAGAATGTAATGAAACTGCAGCGTTAACGGGTGTAAGTTCTGCAACTACCAGATGTGTTTGTAGTAGATCCTCCGGTGACCGCCTCTCATTAGCTCCACGTTTCTGTCCTCCACCATTTTACTAGGCTCATATTAATTACACAGTGTCATTAGGTTCATGTGACATATGGTCCCTAACCCTTGTCTTACATAGTACATAGCAATCGCTGTTACATCTCTGTATTGGGTTCTTCTATTAAAGGGTGATGTTCGAAGCTGTGGATGACAATGACTTTGCTTGGTCACAAAACGCCCTTCAAGAGGTCTTGGCTCAGCTGGAGAACGTGTCCATGTTATCCTTCCAGGGACAGGTGAGATCATAGAGCCGTGACTCAAGATATTTCTAGTACCAGCGGTGGATCCTAAATGGTAATAGAACAGGTGATAGAGGAGAGGAGCTGAGCTCTGTGGTATATAGGGTTATATGATAGAGGAGAGGCACTGAGCTCTGATATATAGGGTTATATGATAGAGGAGAGAAGCTGAGTTCTGTGATATATAGGGTTATATGATAGAGGAGAGAAGCTGAGCTCTGTGATGTATAGGGTTATATGATAGAACAGAGGAGCTGAGCTCTGTGATATACAGGGTTATATGATAGAGGGAAAGGAGCTGAGTTCTGTGATATATAGGGTTATATGATAGAGGAGAGAAACTGAGCTCTGTGATATATAGGGTTATATGACAGAGGAGCTGAGCTCTGTGATATATAGGGTTATATGATAGAGAAAAGCTGAGCTCTGATATATAGGGTTATATGATAGAGGAGAGGAGCTGAGATCTGTGATATATAGGGTTATATGATAGAGGAGAGGAGAGGAGCTGAGCTCTGTGATACATAGGGATATATGATAGAGGAGAGGAGCTGAGCTCTGTGATATATAGGGTTATATGATAGAGGAGAGGAGCTGAGCTCTGTGATAAATAGGGATAGATGATAGAGGAGAGGAGCTGAGCTCTGTGATATATAGGGTTATATGATCGATAGAGGGAGAGGAGCTGAGCTCTGTGATATATAGGATTATATGATAGAGAGAGAGAAGCTGAGCTATGTGATATATAGGGTTATATGATAGAGGAGAGGAGCTGAGCTCTGGGATATATAGGGTTATATCATAGAAGAGAGATGTATACAGTGTCCTGGTGTATACTGTCCCAACAAACCTGAAAAGGGCACCCTTTGGGCATACACTGGGTATGTAGTCCAAATATGAAGACAAAACAAGGCCTTACGTATACATATAATTGTGAATTTCTGCATTTCTGAATATGCCAAATCCCATAGTCTGTAAATGTCTGTCAATCAATGATGGTTAACCACTTCAAGAGGGCTTTTGGACATCATAGAGTAGGGGTCAAACAACATATGAGACGGAACAGATCGACTCAAAGCATTGCATTATCGACAAATCAGTATGAATCGCTCCCATGTAATACGACACAATGACTCCAGCAGCTGGTACAGGGGAGGAGTATGCCTTATGAGGCTTTCCCTGGACATAGCAGCTGAACACCAAGGCTTAGAGAAGCCGAGCCTGTGAGCACTAGACTAGTAGTAAGATGGCAGCCGTATGGGGTCTTCATTAGACCCTCGCTGCCTTCCTATCTGCCACTGCATACACCCTTACCAGTGTCTTAAGGGGCTACATGGAGTGGGGGTCTGGTGATCAGACACTGATCTGTGAATAGGCAGATAGGGCCTTATGTATGAAAACTGTCTAGCAGTAAGACTGTCATTGATAGCAACCAATCAGAGCCCATAGGAACCAATCAGAGCTCAGAGCAACCAATCCGAGCTCATGCTAAATAATCATAGCCCACAGCAACCAATCAGAGCTCAGCTTTTTTTGTCCAGAGCACTATATGAAATGAAAGCTGGGCTCTGATTGGTTGCTATGGCCTCTGATTGGTTGCTATGAGCTCTGGTTTCTATGGGCAACAAGACCGTCTTACTGCTAGACAGTTTTCATACATAAGGCCTTAACTATTGATTTTGACACCATATAGCAGTAAACTGTCAGATGCAACTTGGCTGAACTGTTCTACTCCTGTTCATAGTGTCAGCTGTGTTTGTTTTCCATGGATATAAATAAAGTTTAATAACTATCAATAAAATACAAAATTCTGCAAGATTTCCAAAAACTTTTGCTATCCATTTCTAACTCTTTTGCTTGCTGTCAATGAATAGAAGCCTTCATTTCCGTCCAATCCTGTGACTAGTCTTGTTCACACAACTCATGGCCTTGTTACGGTGTAACCCTAACAACATTAGGGAGATTGAGCTGCTGCTTTGTTTGGCTCAGACAGAATTGCCTGCCCTGTAAGGGTATATTCACACAGCGTTTTTTGAACTGTAAATTTACGCTTCCAAATCGGCTTCAAGAAAAAGCCTGATTAGAGGAATGTTTTGAAATGAATTTTGAAAAATCTTATCCCCATTGTTTCCTGTGTGGATTTTACAAGCTAAAAACACCTCAAAAATTGGCGTCACTTATTTTCACATCTGTAATGGCATCCAGAAATCACCTCGCAATTACGCTTGTAAAATGCGCTTCGCGTGAACGACAAGGTGTATTTTATATTATATATTTTTTTTAATCAGATAATTTTTATTAAATTATTTATACAGAATAGAACATCTCTTACCATTATTTGTTACAGCAAGATACATACATGTACAGTCACTTTGCTTTTTAGATAAAAAAAAGCACTAACTACAGGCAGTCCCCGGGTTACGAACAGGATAGGGACTGTAGGTTTGTTCTTAAGTTGAATTTGTATGTAAGTCAGAACAGGTAGATTTATTAAATGAAACCCAGCACAAAAGGGTTTTTTTTTTCCGTTTTTGGATAGGCAGGAAGGGGTTTTTACATTTTTTTTGCTGCTGTCCCTTGTTAAGAAGATTTCATTCATTTTCACCTCAAGTGTGCTTGGTATGCGGGAATTGTTTTTCCACACTACTATCTAGGAAACAAGTGCCAGTATGCCCATAAGTCCCGTTTGTAATGGGGGACGCCTGTATAAATACCCCCAAACCCAAATCTTTTACATGCTTTCAGCAGTATTAGATACAGCCATTTTAAAAAATTTTAAAATGAGGGAAATTTAAAAGCTTGTCTAGGCGGGATATTGGGCGTTTTAAAAAAAGGGCCCCAAAAAAGCTGTGTGAACATACCCTAACAAGACCATCAGTTCTGGGATCACAACTAGGTCAGCTTGGGTTTTTCAGCTCTATTTGGAGGAAAGGATGCTTACATTCACTGGCAGCAAACCAAAATATTGAGTGAGATGTGTAATCTCACCATTATACAAAGCCCAAGTTTCATTTACCTAAGAAAAAACCCCCCTTTAAAAGGGGGTTTCTCACACATTGTTTCATTTTACTTCGCCTGTTTTCTTGGTTTCATTTTGAATTCAGGGGCGGTTTACTGGTTCTACTAGGGTGCAGTAGAAGCCCGGTCTGTAGCTTTCAACCCGTGCTGACAGCCATCAGGAGAATAAACAGGTCTGTAGCTATACGACCAGGGCTGATGCAGCCCAACAAGAGGGGTATTAGGAAAGTAACACTGGTAATGGACTATATTTCAAAGTGACTTTTTTTTGCAAATCTTTAAAATAAAAGCAGCAATCCCTTTTATGGACAACCCCTCTAAGGCCCTGTTTTACACGGCTTTTCCCGACGGGTTTTGACCGTATTGACTACAAATCCGCCGGAAAAGGGGCGGGTGGGGGGGGGGCCGGAGTGCTCCCGGCCCCATAGACTTGCATTATCCACGACGCGTATTGCGCCTGGATAAAAAGGTGCATGGTCCCCCTTTCCCCCCCGCGGCGGATTGCCGAGCGGGGAGGAGCGCGGAACCCTGTTTCTCTATGAGAGCAGTGGATTACCCTAAAGACAGGGGCGATTGGCCCGTACTGAAGCGCAAATCCGGGGCCCGGGGTAGGTGCCAAACCGGCCCCAAATTAGCCGTGTAACGAGGCCCAAGGGCCCCGTTCACACGGGTTTTTCTGCCGGTTTGGGGCCGTACTGCGCGGGATTTTGGCTGCAGTACGGCGCCCAATCCGCCCTGTCATTACGGTAACCCCCGCTCTCATAGGAAAGTGGAATCCGTCCTCCCCCCGCCGCAAATCCGCTGCAGGGGGGAAAGTGACATCACATTATTTACGGCGCGCCCGGGCCCGTAAACAATGCATTGTTATGGGGGGGAGCGGCGCCCCCCCGCGCCCCGTCCCCCCCCCCGGCCCGGCCCGCCCCTATTCAGGGGTTTTTGTGGCTCAATACGGCCCACAAACCCGTCGGGAATCCCGGTGAACCGGCCAAGGCTGAAGCAGTGCTGTCTTTTTTTTTTCCAGTTTTTTGCCTCCTAGAGGGATATTTTCATATACTGATATTTCGCTACCCAAGAGCCACGTGGATCCATACAATCTATGTGCGTCTTCTCTTTCTAGAATTTAGTTTCCACGGGCAGTCGGCAAACACTCGACGGAGAAGCCTGACGCAAAACGCGACGCCCCGGTTATGGAGCAGATTAACCAAGAAAAAAACGTCTGCAGAACGCTGTACTCAGACTGGAGGGGGAGGTGTCCCATCACCGGGCAAGAGAGAGCGCTGGAGACCACGTAAGGCTGGAAGTAATGTAGGCATAATACAGAAAGTCAGAAGCGACAGCCTGTATCCTGCTGGTATCAGCAGGGCACAATTAACACAAAAAAAACTATCAAAAGGCACGTAGGAATTTTTGGAAAAGCATTTTTGCTACTTAAATACTTGAAAGATTTTTGAATTTTGTTCACATTTTCAGAACTGTTTTAAGCCCCCCTGCCAAAACAGCAAGGGGGCCCCAAACGGTGGGAACCTATATTACTGCCATTTCGGTGTGCCCATGCAAATTTTTTTTTTAAAAAAATTTTTTTGGGATGTGCAAAACCCATATATTTTCTAACGTTTGAGGGGGTAGTGATGCCCCCTCGTTGTTTTTTTGGCACTCCCCCACCCCCCGGGTTTTTTTAAATAAATCAGAGTCCCTTGTATTTGGGGAATCTTCTCCCCCTGAAGAGGGAGGTCTGAACGGGGCACCAAAAAAGGGTAATAATAGCGTGGGTTCCCCCTGTATTGAGGTCCCCTTTGCTGATTGGGAGGGTGGGTTTAAAAAGGTTTTGTCAAAATTGGGGAAAAAAAACCTCAAATTTTCTGTATCCTAAAAATAGCAGAAAAGCCTTTTCCAAAAATTCCTATGTGCCTTTGATAGTTTTTTGGGTTAACATGTCACGATATTGGTTGTTTTGTTCCGCTGATAGTCACAGGGGCCTTGCTCCTTTAGGGCTTCTACCCACGGCAAGGGTTATTGGTCGGTTGGCCACAAACAGTCTAAAAACAGACATGCAAATCTCCCCCATAGACTTTAATAGAAAATCCATGCAGAAGTCCCCACTGAACGGATTTTCCACAGGAAGTTTTTTGACACCGCCGGCGGTCCGAAAAACATAGAACATGTTCATTCTTCCGTCCGGTTTTCAGGCATAAGATGAAGATGTCAGTGCAAAGGGAGAGGGCTTGAATCTGCAGCCAAAATCCGTCCCCCTGGGTGACAAAAAAAAGAATAAATACCGGTCAGAAAATCCAACTGATATTTGGTCTTTGCCGTGTAAACGCACCCTTAGTCTACACAGCATTGGACAAAAAAACTCTTTAAAACAAACCTAAAAAACCGCTTTGAACCTGAGTAGTTTGTCAGTTTTTTGTCCGGATCAGCAGGGTTTCCGACCAGTTTTTCGGGTGGTTTTTAGTTTTTTGGCAGTTTTTCAGGCAGTTTGACTGGTTTTTTAAAAACTGCCTTGTTTAAAAAATTTGGGGGATCTGTGCCAAAAAACCCCCCGGGGGTTTCATTGACTTTAGTAATAAATTTTCTGCCAGACTCCTGCAAAATTTACATGTTTCAAAAACCGCCAGGTTTGAAAACCGACCCCAAAAAAATGACTTGTTTAGACTACAGGGTATTTTTTTGTATTGAAGTCTATGTGAACAGATTCCATTACACACATTTTCAGCAATTTCTAAATGCTAAAAGCGCTGAAAATCCAACGGAAAACCTGTGCTGTATGGACCTAGCCTTAAAGGAGTGATTGGTATCTTATTGGTGTAATAGGTCCATCCCGAAGGACATGTGAGTGGTGCAGCCACACAGGGCACTGGCTTGGGATGAACATGTCCTTGAAGTGCCCCCTAATTATGATCTGGAAAAGTGATTATACAGCACTGCGCTCCGTAATAAAGAGAACAGCAGCAAAATCCTCACCATCCGAGCCTACACAGAGCGACCTGACACAGGGGACGTAGCTAGGGGTTAAGAACTATACATCCAGTATTGACTCCTCCGTTACCCCAGACCACCAGGGAAACCAGAATGAATTCATTACCCTATATTAATAAAGAAACAAGAATTAACTGTTTCATTACTATAGTGCATCAGTAGAACAAAAGCTAACCTCTCTGTTACCCTTGACCACCAGGGAAACTAGAAAAAATTAATCAATTACCCTAGATTACCAGGGAAAATAACGAATGTTGCTATTATCTTTGCCACCATGTAGACAAGTATTAACCTCTTCATTAATCCAGACCACCAGGAGAAAAAATAATTGACCCCTTAGTGTCCCTAGACCACAGGTAAATAAGGATTAACTCCTCCATTACCCTTGACCACCAATGATACAAGAAATAACTACCCCATTACCCTAGACCACCGTGAGAACAAACATTAACCCCTTCATTACCTTAGACCACCAATGATACAAGAAATGACTACCCCATTACCCTAGACCACCGTGAGAACAAACATTAACCCCTTCATTACCTTAGACCTCCAGGGAAACAAGAAATAACTACTCCATTACCCTAGACTACCGTGCGAACAAACATTAACCCCTTCATTACCTTAGACCACCAGGGAAACAAGAAATAACTACTCCATTACCCTAGACCACCATGAGAACTAATATTAACCCCTTCATTACCTTAAACCACCAATGATACAAGAAATAACTACTCCATTACCCTAGACCACCGTGAGAACAAACATTAACCCCTTTATTATCTTAGACCACCAGTGAAACAGTAATTATCCCCTTCATTACCTTAGACCAACATGGAAACCAGAAATAACCCCTTTACTACCGTGGGCCACCATGTAAAAAAAAAAAATCTTCAATAATCTAGACCACAAGGGGAAAAAAGAGTTAACCCCTCAATTACTCTAAACCACAAAGGGAAAAAAGAATGAATTCCCCACTGCCATCGGCCACCAGGTGAGCAAGAATTCATGTATTTTTTGACCTAGACCATCTGGGGATGGGGGTAGAATGACCCCAAAATTACCTTTACATGCCAACTCCCCCGTTTTTGGCGGGGGGGGTCCCGCTATTTGGGGCCCCCTCCCGCCCTCCCGGGGGAGTTGGCATTCCTCCCCCCGCTGCAGGCGGCGGGGGCCTTTAAATTACCGCGGCGCAAGAGTAGCGCGGTGCGCTACTCTTGCGCCCCCGGACCGCTCCTAAAAGGCGAGTGCAGCGGCCGCCGGGGCCGCTCACCCGCCCGCGGTCTCACTGTGCGGGAGGAGGCGGGAGGGATCGCTCCCTCCTCCCTCCTCCCCCTGTATGTACGGCGCCAGCCGGTGTGCGCCGTACATACAGGTCAGCGGCGCAGGGGAAGTGACGCGCGGCTGCAGGGGAGTGACGCGCGGTGCTCTCACTTCCCCTGCGCCGCCGAAGAGATCGGTCGGGGGCTGGCCGCGCTGCAGGAGCTTGGTAAGGTAAGTGGTTTTATTATTTTATTTTTATTCGCTTTAGGGGGCACTACCTGTCTAACAGAGAGGGCAACTACCTGGCAACAATGGGGCATCACCTGGGAACAATGGGGGAACCACCTGGCAACAAAGGGGGCACTACCTGGGTAACAGAGGGGGCACTACCTGGCTAACGATGGGGGCACTACCTGGCTAACAGATGGGGGCACTCCCTGGCAACAGAGGGGGCACTACCTGGCTAACAAAGGGGCACTACCTGGCTAACAGATGGGGGCACTACCTGGCTAACAGATGGGGCACTACCTGGCTACAAAGGGGGCACTACCTGGCAACAGAGGGGGCACTACCTGGCTAACAGATGGGGCCACAACCAGGCAACAGATGGGGGCACTACCCGGCAAAAAAGGGGGCACTACCTGGCTAACAGATGGGGGCACTACCTGGCTAACAGATGGGGGCACTACCTGGCAACAGAGGGGGCACTACCTGGCAACAGAGGGGGCACTACCTGGCAACAAAGGGGGCCTACCTGGGTAACAGATGGGGGCACTACCTGGCAACAGAGGGGGGACTACCTGGCAAAAAGGGGTCACTACCTGGCAAACAAAGGGGGGACTACCTGGCAACACAGGGGGCACTACCTGGCTAACAATGGGGGGTCTACCCGGCTAAAAAGATGGGGCACTACCCGGCAAAAAAAGGGGGGACTACCTGGCTAACAGATGGGGGCACTACCTGGCTACGATGGGGCACTACTTGGCTAACAAAGGGGGCACTACCTGGCAAAAAAAGGGGGCCTACCTGGCTAACAGATGGGGCCCCTACCTGGCTAAACAGTGGGGGCACTACCTGGCTAACAGATGGGGCACTACCTGGCAACAAAGGGGGCACTACCTGGCTAACGGGTGGGGGCACTTCCTGGCTAACAGATGGGACATCTACCTGCAACAGTGGGGTCATCTACCTGGGAACAGAGGGGACATCTACCCTGCAAACAGAGGGGACATCTACCTGGCAACAGAGGGGGCACTACCTGGCAACAAAGGGGGCACTACCCGGGAACAAGGGGGCACTACCCGGCTAACCCGATGGGGGGACTACCTGGCTAACAGATGGGGGCACTACCTGGCTAACAATGGGGCCCTAACTGGCTCCAGAGGGGGCACTACCTGGCTAACAATGGGGGCACTACCTGGCTAACACAAGGGGCACGGACTGGCAAACAGATGGGGGCACTACCTGGCTAACAGATGGGGGCACTACCTGGCTAACAGATGGGGGGACTACCTGGCTAACCATGGAGGACACTACCTGGCTACAATGGGGCACCTACCCGGCTAACAATGGGGCACCTACCTGGCTAACAAAGGGGGCACCTACCTGGCTAACAATGGGGGCACCCACCTGGGTAACAATGGGGGCACCTACCTGGCTAACAAAGGGGGGCACCTACCTGGCTACAAATTTGGCTCTACCTGGCTACAGAGGGGGGGCACTACCTGGCTACAATGGGGCATCTAACAGCCTGTAAGGGGCACTACCTGGTTATGGGGGGCTACTACCTGGCTATAAGGGCATCTACCTGGCTTTCTTCCAAGGCCGGTATGCAGTTAGGGGGAGGGGGGGTGGCTTTTTGGAAGGGCGTGGCATACCACCATGTTGGGCGTGTCCATGCAAATTTTTGCCGCGGCGCGCTACGCGCGCCGCCCACTAGAGTCTCCTGCTTTTTCATTTTCAAAAGTTGGCAACTATTACCTGAGACTGATCCTTTCTAAGTGACATCTTTGCTGTACGATGGCTCCTTTGATCAAAATTTGGAGGCGAACCTTGACTGTTCCACTTCTCTCCTACAATCTTATCAGACCTCTTGGGATCATACCATGAATGTTGAGTCATTTACGGAAGAGAGAGAGGCCTGGAGCCGAGAGAAACTGAAACTGCACAAGTCCCTGAAGCAGATGGAGGCCGAACTTTCCAAAGTGAAGGCCGAGCTGAGAAACGAGAGCATTCAGAGGGACCTCGGGCGGGATACAGACAACGCCGCTCTGAAGGTAGGATGGGGCGATGCATGTCAGTGGGGGTCCATGTGGATGCGGGGTGTCCCATCATTGTGTAGGGGTGTGAATGAATGGGGCATAGTCTGTGCTGGCGTCTGTGTGAGAAGGATCAGCAGAAAAGGTGACCGCCCACGCTCTTCCATGACAAAGCACCATGATTACAGTGAAGATGGGTGAGTACGTATGATATAGATGAGAAACATCCGCTCATGCTGGACCTATGTGCTCTTTATTGCAGAGAGTGTATGGAAAATACCTGCGGACGGAGAGTTTTCGGAAAGCTCTGGTGTACCAGAAGAAGTATCTGCTGCTGTTACTGGGAGGCTTCCAGGAGTGTGAGGAGGCCACGCTCGCTCTCATCGCCAGGATGGGTGGCCAGCCATCCTACACCGACTTGGAAGTTATTACTAAGCACTCGAGGGCCTTCACTCGCTTCCGATCTGCTGCTCGTGTGGCCATAGCCATATCCAGGTAATGCGCTCACTGTGTGATACATTGGGGAAGGGAGAGGGGAACGTGATTTTTTTTTACATGCTAGACCAGGCCTGCACAACATAGGATTTCAAGTGCCCTGCAATGGTCTGTGGTAGGACAGGGCTTATTTAAACACTGCCCACCAAAATTGCCAGCACCGACTGGTTTGGGGGTATTCATGGGCGAAGTAGTGCAGCCCTGTGCTAGATCCTGTTATTTATTTCTTGTATTCATATGTTCTATTCAGGATGAAGTTCCTGGTGAGACGCTGGCAGCGAGCGGTTAGTCCTACTGCAGGCACCGCTAACCGCAACGGGTTTGGGCAAAACATAGGTAAGACCCTGGTACCAGGTAACTCTGTGAGGGGGTAATACCATAAAGGCAGCCTATGAAGCTGCTATAGGGCTGGTGCACAAGGTGGGCTCAGGTTACCTCCCTCTAAAAACGAGGATAAAGCCCAGTTAGGGCTATTAGGGTTACCTGGTAGCATACTCCACCTCCTAGATTGCGCCCTCTGTCCCTGGACTCTTCTCTCATCGACCCTGTTTCCCCGAAAATAAGACAGTGTCTTATATTAATTTTTGCCCCTAAAGATGCACTATGTCTTATTTTCAGGAGATGTCTTATTTTTCCACGAATAAATGATAGCATGCTATACTAATGTGTGTGTGTATGCATGTGTGTGTATATATATATATATATATATATATTTTATATATATATATATATATATATCTTAAAGTTAGAGCCACAAACCATAGGAGATATATGTGTGTAAAGGACATTTTATGGCAGCTGCAGTGACTTATCTCAGAGGATGGCAAATGTGACATGCTGGGACTTGTAGAACTAGTAGTCCCAGCATGCCCCATCAGCCATCCTGTGAGATGTTTGTGTATCAGTATCATTGCTCTGTTCTCCCCCCTCACTTACTTGTACTCCTGGGATGTTCGGGACCTGTGGTGACATCAGTCACATGACCTCCCTGCACAGGTCCTTCACCCCACTGCTACAACAATATGTCCTAGGTCCGTCTCTCGGGGTGGACGGGGCTTGGGAACACCCACCTCTCCTCCCACCTTTCTCTCTGCCCACCTTTAGGGACGGCCCTGTGTAGGGGGAGCTGCAGCAATGATTTCCTCTATGTCTTATTTTCAGGGGACACCTTATATTGGGAAGTTTGAAAAAAATCTCACTATGTCTTATTTTCGGGGGTGTCTTATTTTGGGGGAAACACGGTATATAACCCTATAAATTTGGTGTGTTGCTCTGGGCAGACATATGGGACCGGTATTATACTGCTGTTTTGTCTTGGTATCACTGACGTTTACATTTCCTGCAGGGCACGAGGTGAGGACGGATTCTCCGTATCATCTGGCCGGCAGCGGAGAAATGTACGGGGACCAGAGGCTTTCAGCATGTCGCTCCCGATCTGGCTTCGATTCCCCACAGTCCACTGTGAATTCTCAGCACAGGTAATAGGAGGTTATCAACATGATCTGCTAAAGAATAAAGGTACAAATGTATGATGCCAGCTTTCAGGGATCATTTGTTTCCCTGGGAGATAAGCGGCACAAGGTGTGTCTCTTCCCTGTCTCTATTTTGATATACATGCATGCACGGAGCAGGTGAGTGTACATGCTTATAATGGCTGCCTTACATGTGCACAGCTTAAACCAGGATGCGACGCACTGTCTGGACTCAATAGGTGTTGGTTAAGTGTATGACACTGCGTCTAGTGTCAGGTTATATGTGTATAATTGTGCTGTTGTCAAGAAATATTGCATCCTGGTCCGCCATTTGGGATTGTATAATGCATGGTTAATAGATAATTTGCTCATCCTAGGTACAATTTAAAAAACATCTGATGGCTTACATGGGAAATGGTATGATTTCCATGCATGGCCATTGGTGTACTATGGGCCTCATTTATGAAAAGGAGTATAGGAGCATGCGGGTGCGCAGGGGTGGGAGCATGCGGGTGCCCAGGGGGGGGGGATTTGGGGGGTGCGCAGCGGTGTAGTATGCGGGTCCCCGGGGGTGGAGTATGGGGTGCCAGGGGTGGGAGTATGCGGGTGCGCAGGGGTGGGAGTATGCGGGTGCGCAGGGGTGGGAGTATGCGGGTGCGCAGGGGTGGGAGTATGCGGGTGCGCAGGGGTGGGAGTATGCGGGTGCGCAGGGGGGGGGGGTTGGGGGGCGGGTAGTAGTTGCGGGTCCCCAGGGGGGGGAGTTGCGGGTGGGGGGGGTGGGAGTATGGGGTGCGCAGGGGTGGCAGTAGGGGTGGCCGGGGGGGGCAGTATGCGGGGTGGCGGGGGTGGGAGTATGGGGTGCGCGGGGGGGTGGGATTTATGCGGGTGCCAGGGGTGGGGGGTATGGGGTCCCCCAGGGGGGGAATGGGTCCCCAGGGGTTGGAGTATGCGGGTGCCCAGGGGTGGGGTATGCGGGTGCCCAGGGGGGGAGTATGCGGGTGCCCAGGGGTGGGAGTATGGGGTGCCCAGGAGTGGGGATGGGTGCGCACGGTAGAAAATATGCGGGGTGCGCAGGGGGGGGTTGCGGGTGCGCGGGGGGGAATATGCGGGTTTGCGTGGGGGGGAAAAGTATCGGGGGGGGAGGGGTGGGGAGGGGGGTGCGCAGGGGTGGGGACGGGTGCGCAGGGGTGGGAGTATGGGGTGGCAGGGGTGGGGGGGGGTTAGTGCGCGGGGTAGGAATATGCGGGTGCGCCGGGGTAGTAATATGCGGGTGCGCAGGGGTGGGAGTATGCGGGTGCGCAGGGGTGGGAATATGCGGATTTGCGTAGGAGTGGAAATATGGGGGGTGCGCGGGGTGGAATTGCGGGTGCGAGGGTGGAAGTTGCGGGGCGCGGGGGTAGGAATATGCGGGTGCGCAGGTGTGGAAGTATGCGGGTGCGCAGGGGTAGGAATATGCGGGTGCGCAGGGGTGGGAGGATGAGGGTGCGCAGGGGTGGGAATATGCGGATTTGCGTAGGAGTGGGAGGATGAGGGTCCGCAGGTGTAGGAATATGCGGGTGCGCAGGGGTGGGAATATGCGGATTTGCGTAGGAGTGGAAGTATGCAGGTTCGCAGGTGTAGGAATATGCGGGTGCGCAGGGGTGGGGGAGGATGAGGGTTGCCATGTTGTTGTTATTTTTTTTAGGGGCCCCATGTTAGGGCAGTACACCGTAACTCAAAAGGGGGGGGGGGGGGGGTTACATACATGACATATGAAAAACAAGTACAATTGTGGCAATAAATGACTAATAACCGGTACAGACGGGAAGGGCCAGGCCGGAAGGTTAAATTACGTGTGTTGGTAGGGAAAGTATATGGTGCAGTGTATGGGGTATATGTGTGTGTTAGGGGGTTTTACAAGGAAATTTTGTACATGTACTGGGGTTTGCGTGTATTGCAGTATATGTGTCTGCATGTATTAGAGCTTAGTAAAATATACAGTATGTATCCTCTGTGTAATGCACCCAGTGACAAAAAAAAATGCCACACTTGTAATCATTTGTATACCTGCTTGACACATAACTGCAACCATCCAATGTTTTTATCTGGGTACATTGTTCTTTGGTCAGTGAGTGTTTGGACCTGTGTAGCCTTTTGGGTTTCCTCGTTGTGTATTTCTTCCCCTTTTCCCTAGGTAGCATTTTGATCTGGTCCCCGCTCCATCTTCAAAATTCGACCTGTCGAGCACTCCGATAATAGCGGGTCGAGGCCTTACAGAAACGGTTAGGAAGCGTGCCATCAGGTAACGTTACATACATACTGTCACAGCACCCTGATAATTCATTGTGAGCACTGAGAAATTGACACTTCAGTGGCGGCCATTTTCTTCTCCATCCGATACGGTAGCAAAATGTTTACAGGCATGTAAAAGTACAGATCACCAGAGTGATGACAAGTGATGTGTAACGTGTGTGCTTAAAGGGGTTTTGCCAAAAAAGTGTTTCCCCAACCCAAAAGGCTGAACTGTCCTCTTTAGCCTTGAAAAAAATGGGGGTTGTGTTTTGTGTTTAAAAAAAAACAAGTACCCCCTCTGTGAGTCATCGTCCCCCCCATGACATTCTGATACTCGTCTTGTAGTTGAGAAACATTGTTTGGCTAAACACAGAGGATAACTATATTGTGCCAGCTCTACAGGGTTTTTTTTTCTATTCCCGTTGGCAGGAGGGGAAGATTGACCAAGCAGCAGCATTCACGAATGCGGGAGGGGAAGGGTTGGGGGCTGAGAGGGGCGTTGCAGTTTACTCGAAAATTACTTTAAAACAGCAGATTCTCTATAGACACAGGCTTTGTTTCCTCTCCCTTCATGTCCCCTGCCATAGTTAAAAATGAAAAAATGCAAGACAGCAGGGCTTGCCAGATAGTTTTGGGTTTTAAGCTAATGAAACATTAGGAAAAAAAGGGCCCCAAAGCCGGGGCTGCAGCTCTCAGATATTTCACTTTTTTTAATTTTATTTAAAAAAGTGATTAAATTCCTTTTTGGGCAAATCCCCTTTTAAAAGCATGGCCTGTGCCTTTAAAATGTGTTAAAAAAAAGTGATGCCAAAGTGAAGAGTAGTAAAGGGGTTTTCCCATGATTACAAATTACATTGCAAACACAATCAAAACGTTTTACTGTTATTTAAGCTATGTTCACACGGCTTATTTCGGGGCGTATTTACGGACGTATTTACGTCCGCAAAAAACGTCCTGAAATAGTTTCAAATAGTGTCACAAAAAATGTGGATGTATTTCGCGTCGTAATACAACCCCATTCTTTACTATGGGGTTTCGTTCCCAAATACGCCTCAAAAAGTGCAGGGGACTTAATTTTCGATCATATTTAAGACGTAAATTTTAACCGCAAAAAACGTGCAAAAATACGCCCCGTTGGAAAGACAAGGGATTTTTCTTAGAATCGATGCTAATTAATTTGTTATTTTTTGAAAGTATTTCGGGAGTATTTGGGACGTAAATTTGGTCCGTAAAATACGCCCCCAAAAAACCGTGTGAACATAGCCTTTGGGTGTTCACACGGGTTAAAATGGGCCCTATTTTTGGTCCGCAATTACGCGGGAGTGCGCAAATTATGGTGAAAACGTCCCCGTATTACGGGAATCCCCGTTTCATAGAGAATATGGATTAGTTCCTCTTGCTCAGGAATCCGGCGGGGGGAGATAATTGACATGTGAATTACTAGCGCCGTATACGCGCCGCTAGCAATGATTGTCTATGAGCCGGCGAGGTGCCGGCCCCCCGCCCACTCCCGCTCCCGCCCCCGGCCACACGGCGTAATTGCGGGGCGTAATTACGTCCCGCAGTTAAGCCGTGTGAACATAGCCTTAAAGTCTTTTATTGTGCACAATGAGTAAACCTCAAAGGTGCAGGGAGAAAAAGTAACTAAACCCCTGACATTAATTACCTTTGAAATCACCCTTTTAACCCATTCGGCTCCACCGGCTGTAACCTTAAATAAGATTGTAGTGTTAAGGAACCGTTTTGGACTATTCCTCCCTACAAATGTTTTTCAGTTCATCAACATTTCTAAGATTCATTGTTAAAGGGAACCTGTCCCATTGCACATGGTGTCTGATTTGCTGGCAGCATGTTCTAGAGCGGGAGGAGCTGAGCAGGTGGATATATAGTTCTGTGGAGAAAGGAATCAGTAAAACTTGTATTTTATTCATTTAAACTTCTGCTTGTTCTGAGTCAGGAGCCCAGTAGACAGTCCTATCAGTGATTGACAGCCTTTTTTGTATGACTGCACATATAGAGATTGCTGTCCATAACTGACCGCCCACTGGACTCCTTAGAGGGGTTTTCTTACCACGCTGTTTTACTTACAGGCACTTTACTCTCACTCTTTCTCCTCAGGCTGTGGGTGATTCAGTGATTAGCATATTTAGCTTCTAACTGAGCTGTTACCTTGAGAAGTATGGGAGAGCTAATCCTCATTAACGGGGTTTTGCCATGAAGGCATTTAACTCCTGGCTTGTACTGTTTCAGCTTTCAGTGTGTTCAAAAGGGGCAGTGTATGATTTGTTTTAACTGCATACCATGTGACCCAGCAGGCTTGACATCACCATGCCTTTCCCCACAGTGTACTCACTCTAGTCAAACAGAGGTCTGTTTATGTAAAGAGTAGTTACAATGTAGCCGAATGGTTAGCATTTCTGCCTTTCAACCTAGGGGTTCTAGGCTCAAATCCCTGCAGGAGCCAAACATGGATTTTTATTTTTCTCACTGTTTGACTAAGTACAGAGGACAGGAGTAGAATGACAGGTCCTGGGGTTGAACACTCGCTCAGCAGTGAGTGTGTGTGATTACTAAGGAATACAGAGGACAGGAGTAGAATGACAGCACCTGGGGTTGAACAATCGCTCAGCAGTGAGTGTGTGTGATTATTAAGGAATACAGAGGACAGGAGTAGAATGACAACATTGGGGGTTGAACACTCGCTGAGCAGTGAGTGTGTGTGATTACTAAGGAGTACAGAGGACAGGAGTAGAATGACAAGATTGGGGGTTGAACACTCGCTCAGCAGTGAGTGTGTGTAATTACTAGGCAGGGAATTACTGACAGCTGCCTGAGAGGAGTGTTAATGTCTGAGCATGTGCAGCAAGACTGAGAAGCTCTCATCACTGGTCATATCCCCTCTAGATGAGCTGTACACTATGGATCGCTAAGGGAGCAGCAAAACAAAAATTCTACAGAATTTTTAATAATGATAAATGGTGAAAATGTTTATTCAATTTGCAGGGTTCCCACGTCAATTTTACTTTGTGGCAAAATCCCTTTAAACAAAAGCTACAGGTGCTTTGAGGACTGCATACAATGGATTTATCTGTAACCAGATGCTAATTTTGTTGGAGATAATTAGTTTTACTCTGAAATCCAGGCAGTCCATGGGGCGACCTCACTCCCTGCTCTCTCATCAGATACAGAGTTATGGACTGGTATGCAGTTAACCATAGAAACCTGTGTGCACTAAGAGAGCACATACAATGTCTCTTATCTCATGACTGCAGTCAAATCAACAAAGCTAAATATTTAGAAAAAATCTTTAACTTCGAGTCTGTTCATGTTGAAAGCTAATCATTGTAGTGAGAAAACTCAGCTAAAGGGGTCTTCTCACCACATTGATTAGCTTTAAATAATGACCATTACCAAATACATTGCGGTTCTGATTTTGCGTCCTTTGAGAGTTAAAGCAGTTCTTGTCTCATGCTTGTGTACACACGTTTTCTTAACTTTGCTCTCGTTGCTCCAGATGCCGTGACCACACCGTGCTGTCACCGTGCTGTCACTCCCTGCTGTGTCCTATCAGCAGCACAAGAGCTTTCTTGTCTGTTACTTTATCCCTTTAACCCTTAAACTTTAACTCTTTAGATCTCTTTAGCCTTCTGTTCTGCTGTTTAAACCCTTTAGCAATGTCCCCTTTTAACAGACTCCGCTAGGAATAGCACAGATGAAATGTCAGTCACTGCTGTTGAACCGTCCAAAGCTCGAACAGAGCAGGATCTCTGCCAAATGGGAAAACCCTTTTATTCCAGAATAAGCAAGGATTTAACCCCTTAACAACCACCCGTTGACTTTTGACGTTGGGCGGCGCAGGTTGTTCATCTCCAGCGACATTCGTGACCACAGTGTAACCAAAGGGCTTTTCTCTGCTCTGTTTGGTGATCAGGACACCCGGTGATCCGACGGAGTCCAAGGAATGTATTTACAGTCAGCCCTGGGGACCTAGAGTGGCCCCAGGACTGTTTGTTTAACAAGCCTGCGGTCTGGTCTCACTGTGCTCTCCCCTGATTGCTGCCTGTGTCAGACTGACACAGATTATAATGTACTGGCATATATGGATATGCTAATACATTACTAAGTGGGAGAAAAAAAAAAGCAAAATAGTTATCCCTTCATGGGATTTGGAAAAAAACATAAAGTGTAGAAAAAAAAAAATAAATAACAAAAATATTTAATAAATTATTGTGCATACATTAAACACACACAGTGTAAAAAAAAGTAAAATAGTTATCCCTTCATGGGATTTTTAAAAAAAAAAGTAAAAACATAAAAAAGTGTAGAAAAAATAAATAAAATACCGTATTTATTTTTATTATTCATTTTAAAAAAAAATGTGCACACACTACACACACATTTCACAATAATTTATTAGCGAACTCAAACTTTTCCCTCAAAAAGTACAACCTCATACAGATGCGTCATTGAAAAAATAAAGTTACGACTGTTGAAACTTAAGGAGGCAAAAAAAAATAAATAAATGTGCTTGTCATTAAAGGGGTTTTGCCACAATCTAATTTCATACCTCCGGCATCATATATATCATGGGACTCAGCAGGATGACATCACCAGGCCTTTCCTCTCTCTAGTCAAAGAAAGGTCTGTTTATGTAAAGCATTGTGAGTAGCTGAGAGGTAAAGTTTTTGCCTCCAGGCACAAAGGTCCTAGGTTGAAATTCCTGCAGGAACCAAACCTGTGTTTTTTTTTCTCTTTATCAATGCACAGACCTCATCGAGGTTTTTTTTTTATTTATTTGCACTATTTGGCTAATTACTAAGGAGCACAGAGGACGGGAGTAGAATGACAGCTCCTGGGGTTTGAACACTCAGTAGCTGCCTGAGAGGAGCGGTGATGCCTGAGCATGTGCGACCAGGACTGAGAAGCTCTCAGCCCTGGTCGTATCCCCTGGAGACGAGCTGTAAACAATGGAACACTAAAGGAGCAGCTAAAACAAAAACGGTGCAGAATTTTTAATAATAATGAATGGTGAAAATGTTTATTATTTCATTTGCAAGCTTCCCACGTCAATTTTACTTTGTGGCAAAACCCCTTTAAGTACTTTTCAGGCCTTTGCCTTAAGCGTTTAAATGAATAAAATACAGTTTCTACTAAATCTTTCCCCACAGATCTATATATCAGTCTGCTCTGTATCAGGCTACCAGCATTTCATGTAGCATGTTCAATGTCTCCTTTGGTGATGCTTAGATTTTATTCAAATTTTGACCTTGCAACAGGTTATTACTCCCGTTGGCGTTCGCCACCCCCAGCGTTTCCTAACTGTGATCTTATTTCCTCCCCAGGGTCGAATCCGAACAGCACAACGCACTACAGTGTAAGAAGATAATGCCCCTTTTGCAATACTTGAATTGCCTCTTGTATCAGTGCGCTGCTTCTGTTTACCTGTATTGTGCTTCTCGTGGGACCAACATCCGCCCATCGAACAATTGGACACTAGACCCCACATCAGGCAGTGTGGAAGCCCAGCTGTGAATATCAGCTTTTTGTGGTTTTTTTTTGTATAATCAGCCGTCGATGATCTGTACATTATGGGAATTTTTAATTTAAAAAGATTAACTTTACGTATTTATCAAGGGGGGGTGAAGGAACTTTTGGTATTACGGAACGGGAGATGGACTGTCATGTCTGAAAACATTTGCTACCGGCATTGCAGATTGAACATATCATATGTAGAGAACTATTTTTGTAATGGTAGAAGTTTTGAATTTTATGGGTATTTTGTCAAAGTACTGAAAATAAATTTCATCATTTTAACATTTTGGACACTTAATGTGGATATTAATCTGCAGGCTCAGGGTCTTGTTGGTGCCTCACCCGGAAACAGGGGCAATGTAAGATCATGAGCAATTTGAAGGATGTCTGAACAAGCCCCGAGTGCTACCGCTCTATGATACCAGCTGTAATACGTGGCGAAGGTGAGATAACGGTCGCTTCCAGTTTGGGGAAGGCCCTTGTGACTTGGTGTGATGGTTTGGAGAGGAGGAACTGGGGTGGCTGCAGAGAACCCTCGTTTCAATCCGATAACGTGGATTTTTATTTTTCTCAATGCACCCACCTGATTGAGGTTTCTTTTTATTTATTTGCACTGTTTGACAAATTACTAAGGAGTAGAATGACAGCAGCTGGGGTTGAACACTCGCTCAGCAGTGAGTGTGTGCAGGGCCGGGACAAGGCATTTTGGTGTCCTTGGAAATTACAGCCAATGGCGCCCCCCCCCCCCCCCCCCCCACCTCGCTCCCCAAAAAATTGCAACCCCCACACTAATTCCTCTCGCCCCTCCGCCAGGCCCTCTCGCCCCTCCGCCAGGTCCTGTTATTAACTTTCTGCATATTCCACATAGCTCCTGTCCATCTCCTCAGCAGTCACTGCTCAATGACAAATTAGCTTTTTCAAAATCGCTCACCTCTGTATGACCGTGAAATACATTACAAATAACAATCACCAAATAATCCACCAATACATGGAGCAAATCTACCAGACGCATCATTGTTACTAAAAAACACTCCTACAAAACCAAGACCCCAAACTATTACTACTTAAGGCTCAAATAATCCTGCCAGACCCTGACCAAACGTGACCCCCACATGTGACATCAGTTGTACATACACTCACCGGCCACTTTATTAGGTACACCATGCTAGTAACGGGTTGGACCCCCTTTTGCCTTCAGAACTGCCTCAATTCTTCGTGGCATAGATTCCACAAGGTGTTGCAACATGCCCCAATTGGTACCAAGGGGCCCCAAAGAGTGCCAAGAAAATATTCCCCACATCCATGACACCCCACCACCAGCCTGAACCGTTGATACAAGGCAGGATGGATCCTGCTTTCATGTTGTTGACGCCAAATTCTGACCCTACCATCCGAATGTCGCAGCAGAAATTTGAGACTCATCAGACCAGGCAACGTTTTTCCAATCTTCTACTGTCCAATTTCGATGAGCTTGGGGGAAATTGGAGCCTCAGTTTTCCTGTTCTTAGCTGAAAGGCAGTGGGCACCCGGGGTGGTCTTCTGCTGCTGTAGCCCATCTGCCTCAAAGTTGGCCGTACTGTGCGTTCAGAGATGCTCTTCTGCCTACCTTGGTTGTAACGGGTGGCTATTTGAGTCACTGTTGCCTTTCTATCAGCTCGAACCAGTCTGCCCATTTTCCTTTGACCTCTGGCCTCAACAAGGCATTTTCCGCCCAAGGACTGCCGCCACGGGTTTGGTTTTTCTTTTTCCCGGCCCAAATTCTCTGAAACCCCAAGAGATGTTTGTGCGGGGAAACCGGGGAGATAAATTTTTTTCCGAAAAAATCAGACCACCCTTTTTGGCCCCCAACAACCCTTGCCACGCCCAAAGGCACTAAAAATCCCCCTTTTTCTTCCCCTTCGGGTTCTCTTTTTTGGGAACTGCGGGAAAGATTGTTTTGACCATGTCTACATCCTAAAGGCACTGAGTTGCCCGCCATGTGTTTGGGGCTGTTTTGAAATTAAGTTTTAAACCGAGCATTTTGGACAGGTTACCAAAATAAATGGCCGGTGGGGTGTATACCCCCGCCATCCCATGACCATTTTATTTGGTTTAGATACTATTTTAGTAAACCCCTTCTGTAAAAATTTTATAAGTGATTACATCCCATTTACATTTAGGCGGGAACGTCTTTTCTGATTAGGGGTTGTTCACTTTCCCTTTTCTTCTCCATGGGGTTTCACCTTCCTGCTAAAGGGTTTTCCCGGCCAAAAACTCTCCCTGCAGTTTTGGGGACACAAATTTTCTTAAAATTTCCTCACATTTCCAGCAACCCCCTTAATTTAAAAAGGGGAAATATAATTTCCCCTCAGATAAAGCTACATTTTCCCTTTGCGTTGGGTATATATGCCCCCCCCTTTTTAGGCAGGAATATACGGGTCTCCTCATTAGGGGGTATATAGTTTATCCCCTTTCCAGCCCGGGAAAGGGATTTTAGAAAAAGGTCCCTTGGGACGGCATTTTATTTTAAATATGGGGTCACTCGGGGCAGGTTTTTTGATAAAAGGGCACTCTCAGAGGAAAAAAGGGGGCCACTCACCCCAGGTTAAGGGGGCATTCATGAAAGGTTTTATGGGGGCATTTCTAAATCAGGTTATTTTAGTAGAAACACCCCAGAGGGTATATAGCTAGAAACACTCTCCGGGGATTAGCTAGAAAAACTTTAAAGGCGGGGTTTTATGGGTTAGGGCACTCGAGGAAATTTGGGGGCATTCAAGCAGGCATATAGGGGCCGGCAGGTATTTTGGGGGCACTCAAAAGGTTTATTTTTAAGGGCTCAGGCGGGTATATTGGGGCACCCCAGCGGGTATATGGGAGCCTGGGGGCATTTTTAAAGGGGGCACTCACAGGTTTTTATAGGGGCCTCACAGATTTTTAATTAGGGGCTCAGGCAGGTTTTTATGGGGGCCCTCATCAGGCTTTTAAAGAGGCTCAGGCAGGAAATAGGGGCATTCACGGGGTATAGGGGGCCACTAGCGGGCATATAGGGGCCCTAAGGAAGGTTAATGGGGCTTTCAGAGGTATATAGGGGCACTCAAAAGGGCCCCATAAGAGGTTTTTTTTAGCCAGGTAAATAGGGGGCCTCAGCGGGCATATAGGGGCACTCAGGGGGGAAATAAAGAGGCTCAGGCAGGGTATATAGGTCACTCAGCGGGAAAAAAGGGTCACTCACAGGAAAAGGGGGTTCCACCAGCAGGTATATGGGGGGCACTCAGCGGCTATAGGGGCCCCGGTGGGGTTATATGGGGGAATTTCACGGGGCATATGGGGGAAAATTAAAACCCGGGGCCCAAAAAAGGGGCTCCGGCGGGTTTTATAGGAATTCAGCGGGTAAAATTAAACAACATTCTTTCTTACCTGCTTCCCGGGTGGCGGCGCTCCTCTTCAGGCCCCGCCTCCATCGCCGGGCCCCTTTCCCCCGGCAGCTCCTCGGGGCCGGGCCTATGACGGGCTGTGGTCGAGGAAGCGGGCTCGCGTTGCCCCCGTCTTTTCCAGCGACTGTCAGCTGGGGCCGCAAAAGGGCCCGCGGGGGGGTTCCTCCGCCTATAAAGGACCCGGGGGCCCCGCGGTGTCGGACGGGTTGATTTTCCGGGGGAAAATTCCAGCAAATTCCTCCAAAGACCCGGTTTCGATACTGTCTGGGGGGCGGGGCCCCCTCGCTCTCTGTTTCCCAGAACCCCCCTTTAAAGAGCCCGGCCGGCCCCTTCAGGCCCAATGGCAGGGGCCCTGGACCCGGCAGGTTGGGGGCCCCTGCCTGCCCCCAAAAAGTGACGGGCCCAAGGTAGGCGCCCTGGGGCGATCGCCTACCCCTCTGCCTACCCCTCACCCCGGGCCCCTGAGGGGTGTGGGGTTTACAGGGGGGAAAAAAGACTGACCGTGGGGTTGCCACGTAGGGGGAGGTGAGTCTGAGAATGTGGGGGCCAGAATTTGAGGAACTCTTGTCACGGTTGTTTCCCCGGGAGGAAGCTGTATACACCGGGTGGGCGACAAACTTTTGAACTGGACTTTCAATATCAACTACAAGCCAGATCATCTCCCCCAACATCAGTGCTTGTGTTTTCCTCCAAAGGTTTCCCCAAAAAGGAAGCTTTTTTGTTTAAACACCAAAGGTTTTTTAAAAGATGTGATGAAACAAACCCAAAATAAACCAAAGGTTTAAATTGGTCGGGGTTTCACATACTTTTGGCTTTGTAGTCTATATAAACATTGCTGGCATAAATGTCTTCTCCCTTTTTTCACCACTTCTGGGGGGGCCCACTGAACGCATCATCTTTGGGGAAAGGTCTTTTTCATGGGGAAGGGGTAGTATTCATCACCAAAATTTCCCAAAGGGAATCCCGAACCTTTTCCATTTTTAAAAGGGGGACTACCAAAAATTTTTTTTTTAAATTTTTTTTTTTTTAAAAAAAGGAAAAAGCAAATATGGGGGATTACCCGGGGTTCCCCACACTTTTTTTGGGGGGCATTAAAGCACGTTTTATAGTAAAGCGCTGCAACGGTGGGGGCGGGCCCAGAATATACTTCTAAAAACTCTCTGTGCCACCCCCAAAAACCTTTTTAAATTTAAAGCGCCGGATAAGTGATAAGTGTTGGGGGGAAATGGCAGGTAATCATAGTTCTCAATGAGGGCTATGAACTACCATATTTGCGCAATAACACGCCAAATTACAAGCCGAAAAATACCTTTTTATATGGATTTTTTTTTAATATAATTTTAAAGGTTCCCTGTATAAATGGCTTTCTAGTTTGTCTAGGACTTCCCCCTCAGTGAGCTCTGATAGCACGGGCCATTGAGAGGTGTTTAGGGTTTCAGTGGCCAAAGGCCTGAGAGGTTACACGGGGACCTAACATGTTGAAAAAAAGTTTGGAATTGCCCCTCGGGTAAAAAAAAAAAAAAGATTAACCCATTATCCTGTTGTGTATTGCTCTTGTCTTTTCCCTTCAAACCCTTTGGGCCCCTGAGAACATAAGGGGAGCACTATGTTTCCCCTATTGTAAGCGACCTACGTAGCCTAAGCGGGCCCTGGGAGTTAAGGGAGATTAGCCCTCCTGCCTTTCCCGGGATTTTAAACTTTTTTACTATTACAGCTGGGAAAAAAGCCAGGAAATTTTTACATTTTTAATTTTTTTTATTTCATAGAACTCCCAAAAATAAAAAGTAAAAAAAATGCCAAAAATTCACACACACAAAATTAAAAAAAAGGGTTTTGGGTTTCTTTTCCGGGAAAGGGGTTTTTAACAAAAACCCCCTTTTGCGGGAAGGGTTTTCCCTTTAACCCTCCCCCCAAGTGTTTTGTTTGTTGTAAATGATACAAAAAAAATGTAAAGGGGGGGGGGTTTAAAAAGGTTATTGCCCTTCAATTTTAAAGGGCACTGGGGCTCATCCCCCCTTAAACCAAGAAATCTGCTTTATAAGAATATACACGGGGTTGGCTGGATATCACCCCTGCTAAATGCTACTCCCCCCCCCCCCCCTCCCCCCCCCCCTTCCATGCATTTTTTGCCCTGAATGCATATTTTTGGGGAAAAAGGGTTTTTAATTTTTGACCTCAAGGGGGGTTACTTACATAAATAGGTCCAAACAAAAAACAAGGGGCACAAAAAAGGGACTAAAAAACCTGATACAGAGGGTAAAGAACCCTGCCCCGGGAAGGTTAACAATTTTAAAAAAATTTAAATGAAAATCCCCTTCAATTTGCGGGGTTTAAATGCCGTAAGCAGCTTCCTTTGCCGACCAAAACTCCCAGGAGAAAACCCCAAAACTTGACCTTTTCCCTCGGGATAAAAATTTAATTGTAGGGGAGGGGAAAACAAAAGGTTTTTATATATGTGTGACCCTTTTTGTCTCTTTTTTTAATGTTTTTTAGTTTTATCCCTATATAAAAATTATATATAATCATACATCCCCAATTTCTCCCGTTTTTGGGCCCGGGGGGGGTCCCGCTATTTGGGGTCCCCTCCCGCCCTCCCGGGGGGTTGGCTTTTCCCCCCCGCCCCTCAGGCGGCGTCCCCTTTTAAATTTAAACCGGGGCGCAAGATTGCGCGGGTGCGAAACTCTTCGCCGGGGGCCCGCCCCAACAGGCGGGGCAGGGGCCGAAAGGGGCCGCCTCACCCCCCCTTTTTCACTTGGGGGGAGGAGCGGAGGGATCGCTCCCTCCTCCCCCTGTTTGTACAGCGCCGGTGTGTGCGCCGTACATACAGGTCAACGGCGAGGGGGAAGTGACGCGGGGCTGCAGGGGAGTGACGCGCGGCTGCTCTCACTTCCCCCTGCACCGCTGAGGAGATCGGTCGGGAGCTGGCCGCGCTGCGGGAAACCTGGAAAGGGTTTAAGTGGATTTTATTATTTGGATTTTTATTAGCTTTAGGGGGCTCTACCTGGCTAACAGAGAGGGCAACTCCCTGGAACAGAGGGGGGCACTACCGGGGGCAACAGAGGGGACATCTACCGGGGCAACAAGAGGGGACATCAAACCTTGCAAAAGAGGGGCACTACCTGGCAACAGAGGGGGCACTACCTGGAAAACAGAGGGGGCATCTACCTGGCAACAGAGGGGCACCTACTGGCAAAGAGGGGGCACTCCCTGGCAGCCAAGGGGGGCACACCTGGAAAAACGATGGGGGCACCACCTGGCTAACAGATGGGGGCACTACCTGGCTAACAGATGGGGGGCATCTACCTGGCTACAAATTTGGCTCTACCTGGCTACAGAGGGGGCATCTACTTGGCTACAAGGGGGGGCATCACCGGCCTGTAAGGGCACTACCTGGTTATGGATGGGGGGCTACTACCTGGCTATAGGGCATCTACCTGGCTTTCTTCCAAAGCCGTTATGGGGTTAGGTGGAGTGGGTGTGGCTTTTTTGAAAGGGGCGTGGCATACCAACAAGATGGGCGTGTCCATGCAAATTTTTGCCGCGGCGCGCTACGCGCGCCGCCCACTACGTTCTCCTGCTTTTTCATTTTCGAAAGTTGGCAACTATGATATATATATATATATATATATTATATATATATTATAATATATACATACATAATAATAGGCACATACCTATATAATACAGCATGTAAAAGCTGTAGGTATATCTTTTGACATTAATGTGTTAAACAAAATGGCCACCTGTAGTAGTTTGTAGAGATCGTGTAATCCAAGATGGCGCCCTTCTGAAGTTACACCCTGTGTCCAAACATTCCTGAGTGTGAGGAAGTGGTCTTAGATAAGGACGTGCCAATAGACCCTCACAGCCAGGTACATGTGATGCTTCTTATCTACTAATTTGCAAAGGTATAAAAAAAAAAAAAGCCACCATTTTGTGAATAAAGCAGAAAGCACTTTCACAGCAACAGGGCATGTTGTGATTTGTTTTCTTGGTGCACTCTTTGTTATTTTTAAGCTAATTTGGACCCCCACAAGGACAGAATAGCCCCTTTGAGCCTACTTTCCATATCAGCATGGTCAGCATCTTTGGTACTAAAGTGTTTGTAGCGTGGATGTTGTTCTCATTATGTTACCAACAGCTGGAATGTGATTACTTGATTCAATTATATTATAATGAATGAAGCCTAGTCGCCACATTAGCCAGTAGTGCAGTTGGCATAATTTCCAGTTTTTCCATGATGCAATCTATGATAATACTGGTAACGTTCCCGCATGCAGATCGTTTACATGCCTGTTTTCAGCAGGTATACAGTATAACCATAGTCCGCTAGTCCCACAGGTACCAGGTTTTAGCAGTTTGACTACAGTGTGAAGTCGCACATAGGTGTCACAAAATCTTTTCAGCCAGCTGTAGTACTGTATATGATCAAAGAGCTGTGCTATATATAACCTCTGGGCTAATAAACCCTCCACCCAGACTCGGACTGGCTTTCAGGGGAGCAGGCTAAAGGTACGTCAACATGACGACAGGTTTCAGTTGATTTTTATTTTTTTTTTCATATTTAAAGGTTTTTATTTTGTTTTGTCAAAAAAATTAGACAAAAAAAAAGGAGAAATTTATAAACAAGGCAATACAGATAATGTCAGAGTGAGAACAATGCTAGTACAGAATAAAATAACAATGTTTAAGCAGTGTGACAAACACCGATTCACCAACATGGAGTTAGTCTCACTAACAAATGCTTTAAGGGAGTGATTAACTCACACTGCAGCTAGAATGATATAACAGCTGTAAAGGCAGGAGATGTGGTAGTGCCTGAGAATTTGTAGTCACGTAAGAGGCCTTAAAGCACATAAGGCATACATAGTGATAAACAATAACAACAAAGAGCAGTCAAGGGCTCATGGAAAGGAGAGGGCGACAGAGGCCCAATATCTAACAGATTGAACTAGGTGTATAAGGCTAAGCCTTGGCCGTCTGCAATACAAAACTAAACAAGCAAGCCAATATTCCAGACATACAGACCTGTAATCATACATAAAGGGGGTTGGGGGGGGGGGGGGAGAGGAGAGACAAGATGGTAAGGGGGGCGGGCGAGTGAAGGGTGCAGAATCGAGATTCTTGGAAGACCTTAATCTGTCTAGACGGAAATGGCGCGGAAGGCGGACGAAGCCTGGAATTGCAACCAAGGCGTCCAAAGTCCGGGTTTCCCAACACCTGAACCTGGTCTTCTGTTGTAGCTAGAAGCTCTTCCATGTGATAAACATGGGAGACCTCAGTATACCACTCTTCAATTGTAGGGGGATCCGGCGTTTTGGTCTTAGCCGCCTGCAGAAAGTGCCTAAGAAGGGTTTTTTTGTAAGTGGATGTGCCTATGTTAAACATAAACAGTATCTCTGCTGCAGGGGTCTTATGAATGGAAGGTTTCAGATGATTTTAAGAAGGTTTTCGAATTTAAAAACCGACCGTTGACCATCCACGTAAACTTTAATAGAAAATCCGCTCAGTAGTCTACACTGCTCAGTTTTTCTAGTGGATGGATTTTCACACTGCCGGCATTTCGAAAAACTTGGAACCTGCACAATCTTCCACTCAGATTTTGGGCAGAGAGCGTGCTACTTAATAATAAGGGGGACGGACGAATCAGCAAATCGTGGACCGAACCGTCCCCCAAAACCATTGGAAAGATAAAACACTGGTTAGATTCTGATTAAGAATTTGGTCAGTGCCGTGGGGCCGTAGCCTAAGCCACATGGCAGGCCTGGGGTGGTTTTACAGTCCAACACTGACCAAACCGCTCCCTCCTAAAACGCTGCAGCAGATGACTGTACCCCCACACACCAAAAGAGAGCGTTCTGATATCTGTGTCACAAGCCCTGCACTAGGATTGCTTTTGAAACTGGCTTTAGAAACCTCTAGTGATAAGGTATTGCAAGGGGGAACATGTAAGGCTATGTTCACACGGCTTATTTGCGGGGCGTAATTACGCCGTGTGGACGGGGGCTGGAGCAGAGGGCGGGCACCTCGCCGGCCCATAGACTATCATTACTAGCGGCGCGTATACGCCGCTGGTAATTCACGTCACCTATCTCCCCTCGCGGCGTATTCGCCGAGCAGGGAGAGGAGAACGTAATCCCATATTTATAGGGAAAAACTGTGGATTCCGTAATGAATGGGACTTTCCCCACCCGTAATCGCGCACTCCGGCGCGTAATTACGGACTGAAATACTCCCTTTTAAGCGTAAACATACCTAACTGGTCGCACAGCCAGCATGCAGTATAATATGGTCCTACTGAAATAGTTGGGGACTCTGTAGGCTACACCCAATAGGCAACATTTGGATGCCACAAATGGCTATAGTTTTCTGCCACAATCACTGCATGTAATAATATTAAATGGGTTCTCCCACTATAGACATTGATGGTATAAGGGTAAGCCATCAAAGTGATAGAAGCAGACGTAAGCACCGCACCTATCTCAAGAACAAGCGTCGAAACCTCTCAGTTTTGAATGTAGTGGAGGTCAGAACTCAATGAAATCAATTTTTTTAAAAATTTATTCAAAAAAAGCCAAAAGTGGGGGGCAGCTGTACTCAGAACTCCCATTGATATCAATGGGAGAGTACTGACCCCCTCTCTGTTCACAAGGCTCCTTCCTGAGATAGGAGGGACCTGACTTTCTAACACAAAAGCCTGTCCTATCAATCCCATCAATGTCTGAACCCCTTCAACAGCAGCTGGGATTGTTTGTGTAGCATCACTTACAGGTAAAGACAAAGGTAATCCTTTTCAGGCAGCTTCCTAATTATATATATATATTATAATATATATATTTTTTATTAATATATATATATTTAAAAATAATTTATATATTTATTTATTTATTTAAATATGTTTTTTAAGATTCAAAAACAAAAACAATAACTTGCAAAAATATTTAAAAAAAATAAAACTATAAAGGGCCCGCAGGGGCCAGTCCGGGGAGCAGACATTTCGAATACTTGACATGTGGAGAATACACGTATATAGGAAAAGTCCGCGCGTCCCAATGGACTATGCTTATGGTAGTGGTATGTGTTTTTTAGACGGTAAGAGTAAATGCCTATAGACAAAACACTTGCCTGCCCGCTAGTCCTCTTAGTAGATGGAGTGCTTGTAATAAAAGAGAAAGTAGGGAAAGCAGAACCTCAACCATTTTCCTATTTTTCCACTTAGGTGGAATTTAAAAACATGTAACATGGGGGCGCGTGGCTTAGCAATGGCCGAGTAAGGATCGCACACTGCTGAGCCTCCTGTGGTCTCCAACCTTTCCTGACCTTAATGTGACCATAATGGGGGAGGGACCTGGCAAAAACAGAAGCCCAGAGGCACCCTGAGTCCGGCTCCACTCAGGAAGACATCGGGGCGTTCCTTTCCCCCGGTAAAGCATGCATCCTCACTCCCGGCTTCTCTGGTCCGCTACCTCCACAAGATGGCCGAAGCCGCATGGCATCCTACCAGGCTCCCCGGACGGCGGCGTTTTGAAAGCAGAGAGGAGTGCAATCATACTCACGCCCTCCCGAGGCTCCGAGGGTCCCCTCAGCAAACACCTCGATAGCCGTACCTGCAATGGGAGAGGGAGGCTACAACCCGGGCATCCGTCGTCTCCTCCAGCGCCTGGGACACCGGACCTGGAAGCGCATGCTTCTCTGCGCCACCGGGGGTGAGTCACACGCCTGCAGCAGCTGAGAGCTGCGCGCAGCCGGAGCTGCCGCGCTCACACTGAGCTTCTCCCTGCGTGCTCTGCCCTGGCTCTGCTTTCAATTGATCCAGTGGGGAATCACCCATATCGCCACAGAGGACTTGGCACCTGCCTATGATCGTCCTAATGGCCGTACCTCCTCCCTTGGCAACCCATGAGGACACTGTCTGCACCACAGTTGGGGGGGGCTGGCTATGGCTATCCGGGCCCCACACAGCTTCCAGACCCTCACATGCAGGATCGACCCATCGGACGTGCCTCCAGTCATTAGAGTGGTTCATTTACTGGGGGGCGCTCATAGCCCTCAGGGACCCGGAGCTCCTCATCTCCCAGGCTCCATAAACCACCACAGCCGCCTGCAGTGGGATCCCCCCAACTGGTTCCACACGATCCTCATGGGATATGTTCCTACCCTTCAAATGATGGGGCTTCACAAGGGGGGGCTCGCTGCGTGCCGCTGACCAACCGCTCCCTGGAATCCATCCTGATCAACTTGGGCGGGAAAGCATCTGTTCTAACCGGTTGGTGGCCTCTACTACCTATCAATACCCGGCGACAGACTGAGGGGTAACCCTGTGATTTTTGGAGCGTCGGTGCCATGCGCTGCCAAGGTGCATGCATCTCTTTATGTCTAAACAGCTCACCATGCTTCACTGGATGAGAATAGACCAGTGACATTAGCCGAGCTGAAACACACTTAACGGCTGTTCGCTCACCCTCAAAAAGCCGACATCTCCACTCTTGCTCTACGCATGATGTCTGGCGGAGTTCGCCCACCTCGTGCCTGATCTATTCTTCCTTGCAAACAAAAGTAGATGACTTAGATCAAGCCCACAATCCCAGAAATATGACTCACTTGGCGTCGGTTACTGATGATAGGTTGGCGCACCATTCGGCTCAAATATTCGGCCCTCCAACTGCATTTGGATGGACATATGAAATTCGCAGTAGGCGTAAACAATACTACGCATCAGGGGACTCCCCAAAACTCTGTCCCTATTGCATGTCTTTTCGCAGTGGTCACGGCTATCTTCTATCGAACCTCCTAGGCCGACCACCTCCAGCTCATATTGAACTGGACAGGGCTCACAGAGCTCTGAGGATCTACCAATACCCGGTACGACCCGAGACCGCTGG